>SAYR01052707.1:1002305-1013212 GCA_004382745.1 Argopecten irradians irradians | reverse complement strand
AGCTGATTATATAAAGCCAGGTGAGATGAGACAGTATTATATAAGCAAGCTGGATGATGAGGAATTATATAAAGCAGTTGAGATGAGGATATTAATATAAGCAGGTGAGATAAGGATGAATGATATAAGCAGCGTGATGACGACGTGATATATAAGCAGGTGAGATGACGATTATTATATAAGCAGTGAGATGAGATGACCATTATATAAGCAGTGAATGAGATTATATAAGCAGGTGAGATGAAGGTGATTATATAAGCAGGTGTGAGAATGATTATATAAGCAGGTGAGATGAGAATGATTATATAAGCAGGTGAGATGAAGATAATGCAGAGATAGAATTATATAGCAATAAGTGATTATAGGGTGAGATGAAGGTGAATATAAAGCAGGTTGAAGGATGAAGTTGATTATATAAGCAGTGAGATGAGAGTGATTATTAAGCAGGTGGAGTGAGAATATTAAATAAGCAGTTGAGATGAATAGTAGATTAATAAGCAGGTGAGATGAAGGTGATTATATAAGCAGGTGAGATGAGAATGATTATATAAGCAGGTGAGATGAAATGATTATATAAGCAGGTGAGATGAAGGTGATTATATAAGCAGGTGAGATGAAGGTGATTATAGTAAAGCAGTGAAGATGATGAATTATATAAGCAGGTGAGATGAGGAATGATTATATAGCAGGGATGAGGTTATCAGAGAGATGGATTATAAAGCAGAGTGAATAGAATGCATTATATAAGCAGGTGAAGATGAGGCGTGATGATATAAGCAGGTGAATGAGAAGTGCATTATATAAGCGGAGTGAAGTATATAGCTGAGATGAGAAGTGATTATATAAGCTTAGAGTGAGATGAAGAATGATGATATAAGCAGGTGAGATGAGAATTATTATATAAGCAGGTGAGATGAAGGTGATTATATAAGCAGGTGAGATGAGAGTATTATATAAGCAGTTGAGATTGAGAATGATTACTATAAGCGAGTTGAGATGAAGACTGATATATAAGCAGGTGAGATAGATGATATATAAGCAGTGAATGAAGCGCTGATGATATAAGCAGGTGAGATGAGGATGATGAATAAGCAGGTGAGATGAAGTGTGATACAGGTAAATAAGATGACATATAGCGTAAGAAGAGATGATAAGAAGTGAATAGAATGATATAAGCAGGTGAAGCATAAGGTGATTATATAAGCAGTGAGATGAAGGTGATTAATAAGCAGTGAGATAGAATGTATAAAGCAGGTAGTGAGGAATGATTATAATAAGCAGGTAGATGAAGGTGATTATAAAGCAGTTGAATGAGATATGATTATAATAAGCCAGTGAGATGATGTGATAAATTAAAGCAGGTAGATGGGGATTATATAGCAGTGAGATGAAAGGTGATATATAAGCCGGTGATGGAATGATTATATTAAGCAGGTAGATGAGGTGATTATATAAGCAGTGAGATGAAGGTATAATAAGCAGGTCGAGATGAGAAGATATATATAAGAGTGAGATGAGAATATTAATAAGCAGGTGAGATGGGATATTTATAAGCAAGGTGAGATTGAGGTATTATATAAAGCATTGAGATAGAGTAGATAAGCAGTTAGATGAGAATAATAAAGCAGTTGAGATGAGAATGATTATATAAGCAGGTGAGATAAGGATGATTATATAAGCAGGTGAGATAAGGATGATGATATATGCAGGTGAGATAAGGATGATGATATAAGCAGGTGAGATAAGGGTGATGATATAAGCAGGTGAGATAAGGATGATGATATAAGCAGGTAAGATAAGGATGATGATATAAGAAGGTGAGATAAGGTAATGATATAAGCAGGTGAGATAAGGATGATGATATAAGCAGGTGAGATAAGGATGATGATATAATCAGGTGAGATGAGAACGATTACAGAAGGCTGTGATCTCTGATATGACAATATTGATTGATGCATGTCCTGATAACTGCATGCCTACAGTACATTTGTCCAGTGTGTTACTGCTATGCATCTTTTGTTCGTGGACGGACATCGGCCTGTTCCAGGTGAGTCCGTTTATGTATACATGATGTTCCAATGATGCCTTAGTTAGTAGTGAAAGAGGTGGTAATTGTACCTGACTTGTTTGCATAGTCAGATGAGCTCTTTGGATTTCCTTTAATCGAATCCTAACAAAATCAAAGAGTTTTGTGTGTTCAAAGCAGAGTTCAGGTGTCCATTCTGTCGTTCAATTAATTATGGATCTGCTGAACAGTGGCCAGCAGGTGTATGCAGGACAGGTGAGAGAGAATTTTATAAGGTGCTTTTAATTACAACTTCTACTTCAGAAAATTTATCAAAGCAAATAATTTGGTGCTGTAAACCAAAGACACCTTCTATATTTTGCAATTTACGTTTCAAAAGTACATGTAGTTTACAAAGATTCAGATTCACAGATTTAAAAATTGAATGGAAATTTCTGTCAATATACGTATATATATAAATGATGTAGTTATTGGCAGAGATGAATTTTCATGAATTAACTTGGATTGTTAAATTTGTGAGAGTAAATTTAACTTAAAAGAAAGTTATTTTACTGTAATTTAAATTTATTTTTTGCAACATACGATTTAAAAAATTGTTTAATCTTGCTGGATTATTTATGACCTTTTCTGAACATTAAACAAGCATTTCATAATAGCTAGCTAAAAGCTTTAAAACTAATTAAACTGTATAATGTATGTTTGATGTGCGTAAAAGTGTCGTAAAGAAAAATGATATTTTCATTTTGGAGAAAAATTCACCAGGGAGTTTTATAACAAATACAATGAAGTGTTTGTAGGTTAATGTATCTTTGGAAGACCATGTCTTAAGGAATGTATTAAAAATAAATTGTCTTTTTTTTATGACTTGTCAATGTTATCGCAAAGTCATTTTAATATAATAGCTATCATGTTTAGATATATTAACAAGGCTTTTGAAAGCTTTAAATCAAAGCCTTGTTTACAGTAGAGCCTTCAGTCTAGCTTTGAGGTAACAAGGATGAAACATGTGATGATCGGAGCGTGTTATTTGTCTAATCTGATTGGTATCCTCTGTAATCTGAAGCCTGTTTTGTTATTCACTGTCAAAGACATTAATTTCCTGAGTCAAGTAGAGCTGATTTTTTTATATATATATTTCATAACTAAATGTCCTTTTACAAGAGCTGTGAAGATATAGTGTACATAGTCAGCTAGCAAATCTGACACCCTGAAATCAAGTGAAAATTAGTTGTACACGGCGGGAAACATAAGAAGACCCCCATTATGAAATTATTTTTCAATTTATTGGTATTATATTGCTCAGGAAATGATAATGTGTGGTATCATGTTAAGCTGATTTTGGCCACTACCTTACAAAATTATCAAACTCGTTTTACATTCATTTCAAAAATTAAAACCTGTTTTGGTTAAAGTATGTATCTTTAAGGTAAAGTGTACCACCAAAAAAAAAATGTAAATCAAAAAATATAAATGGCATAAATATTTGCCTAAGGGTACCCTAAAAAAAAAATTGTAAAAATTGGTAGGAATTTCTAAAATATCTTTGCAAGAAAATAATTATTACTGACCAAATAGCATTTTGCAATTAATTAAAAAAAAAGTCATTTCAAAGCAAAAAAACCTTCTGCAAATGTAACAGAGTGAGAGTTGTGTGCTACCAACCAGGCTCGAACCTGCAACCCAGACTTTAATACTGGTCCTCCGCTCTACTGACTGAGCTAAAGGGAAATTTGATCTAGCACATAGGTAGAAGGGGAATCTATTACCATTTACAATTAAAACCTATTACATCTTTATGTCAAGGGAAGTCACTCTAAACATTAAAAGTAAGTGGTACACTTTACCTTAAATGAGATGAACTCAGAGTGGATGAAGAACAATACTAGTGTAATGGTATTGGTTATGAAATAACAGAACAAGATTTGAGGGCTGAACTGAAATATGCAGGTATAATCTAATTGATAAAGTGTCAGAGGGACCTAGTAGCTGCTTCATCCATTGTTGTTGCCTCTATGTGGTGACCATGTGCTGTCTGTAACCTTTTCACAATTCTAATTTGGCTTCTCATCAATATCTTCAACCAGTTGAATTAAGCTGATGTTCTCTTTGATGCCTTGAGTTGAACATTCGCAGAGATATGTTTAGGAAAGGCAATAGAATCGACAAGACATTGAAGCCCTAATGACTATATTTTAAATGATATTTACACATTTTACAGTTTATCTGAACAACAATCATTTCATGTCAGTTTTAAGTTAATCTTTTATGTAGAAGTGAAAAAAACCCATGCAATGACCATTAGTTTAACTGCCCCATGTACCTATCTTATTCGACCCTACTTTAATAAGTCCCCTCATTCCAATAAGCGCCCCTCCCTCTTTTTGAGGCCTCAACTTTACTTATTTGGACTTAAATCAGAGTGATACTATGAAATTTGTGTAGGTTTCTCTATTTGTTTTCTTTTGCAAATTGATTAATGACTTACATTTGGTAATAATTTCATGACCATGTATACCTGGTAAATGGCCATAATTTTTGTGTCGCCTGCAACGCAAGGGCGACACATAGGTATCACTATGTTGGCGTCTGGGAAAAGGTTTTTATAGTCAGATTTCATCCAAATTTGGTATATTGCTTTGTATCAATAAGATCTCGGTTGAGGTTGATGCTATCAAAACAGATAAATCAATGGTTTCTGCTCGATAACTTTTGTATTTATTGTCCGATTTAAATCAAATTTGTTATATTGCTTTATATCAATGCGATCTCAGATTGATTTGATACTGGTCAAAATTCATCAATATTTGCAAGAGTTATGGGACTTGGAAATTGTCAAAATAGCTAATTTCTTGGTTTCCATGCAATAACTTGCAGTCAGATTTTGACAAAATTTGGTATATTTCTTTATATCATTGAGATCTCGGATTGATTTAATACTGGTCAATATTCATCAAAATTTGCAACAGTTACAGGACTTGATAACTTCACCTTATTAATAACAATATTTTCAACTGTAAATAACAATTTTTTATGATGTTTTAAACTGCTGTGCAGATGATATGTCCACTTCCGTGTAATTCTTGTAATATTTTTTTTACAATTTTTAAAATCCTTGGGCACTTAACAGGTATGAATGAATTGAGGAGTTTTACGTGCCATAACGCAATTGTTTCTTGGCACGCTCTTAACAAGTTGAATACGGTAGATTTTGAACTTAACAGGTTGAGTACAGTAGGTTTTGAAGTTAACAGGTTGAATACGTTAGGTTTTGAACTTAACAGGTTGAATACGGTAGGTTTTGAACTTAACAGGTTGAATACAGTAGGTTTTGAAGTTAACAGGTTGAATACGTTAGGTTTTGAACTTAACAGGTTGAATACGGTAGGTATTGAACTTAAGAGGTTGAATATGTTAGGTTTTGAACTGAACAGGTTGAATACAGTAGGTTTTGAACTGAACAGGTTGAATATGGTAGGTTTTGAACTTAACAGGTTGAATACAGTAGGTTTTGAACTTAACAGGTTGAATACAGTAGGTTTTGGACTTAACAGGTTGAATATGGTAGGTTTTGAAATTTACAGGTAAAATATGGAAGGTTTTGAATTTTACAGGTTGAATACGGTAGGTTTTGAACTTAATTTGCTACCCAGCGGTGGATGGCTAGTGGGTATATGTTGAAACACCATAAGCATTCTATCACCCCAGTTACCTAGCTTTTTTATATTTCATATAAGCACATGTATAACAATTTTGCAATATATTTTGTGATAAATTGATAATGCTTGACGATCATTAGCTTTTTGCAATTTTTCGCTTCATTTAACCGTTAAAAAAATCTGAACTAGAATTTAATAAGATTGACTATAGAAGCCCTTTAGCATAAATGCATACTATTTAGATTACATTCTCTTAAGATGCTCTGAATTAATATAACTTCCTGTTTACAGAAGGAAATTTAAGTTTTTTTACCATAAGCAGTAACAGCAAGTGTCTGTATCAGGCAGTAAGTGATATGTTCTCGAGCTAAACTTTTGAAATACTGAAATAGGAAATGTTCCTAGATCTACATTAATGCTCCTGGGGTTGAATATAGTGTTATACACTGAGATCCCACCTCTGCCACCTCTGTCTTGTGTAAACTAATTATCTAAAGTCTCTTGGCCATGAGTTCCTGTAACATAATGTGAAAAGGTCACTATGTATATATAGTCCCATGTTAGAGTTTAGGATGAAGGTATTGCTACAATGCACCTATAGTGTCTATTGATTTTTAGTCCCTACAATAAATGGATAGTTCATGGCATAATTTGATTTGATTTTTAGCTCACCTGGTCCAAAGAACCAAGGTGGGTTATGCTATACCGCAGTGTCCTTCCTTCCATCCCTCGGTCAACCAAAAACTTCTTCTTCATAACCGCTGGCTGGAGTTTAACAAAATTTGACTGTGTAGCATTCTCATGGGGACTCAGAAGGGGACTCAGAATTGTACAAATAGTTGGTTGGTCTGACCCTCATCCCCCCCACCCCCCCACCCACCCACCAACCTTCGGCCATGGGGCAGGGCCAGGGTCAAAAGGGGTCAATTTTGTTATTTCAACATATATAACTTCTTCTCTGAAACTAAGCAAAGGATAAAACTGATATTACATTGGCAGCATTCTTCTTGGGTAGGGAGTCAACATTGTACAAAAGGGTTATTTCCATAAAAATGACTTCTTAGCTCGTATCTTACTAGGGTGACATACTCCCAGTCTCCCAGAATTCTGTATCACTTTGTTTGTAGTATATGTATAGTGTAAGCCTTTGATGTGTTGAAAGGTATAGTCTGATATTAATGTTATATTCTATTGATTTGAAAGCTTTAATCAGAAATGTCCATTTATGCTCAGCCAGTTTAATGTCTGTAGTGTCAGGTAATGGTGAATTGGATATGATAGCACTGACGCGGTGTATCAACCAAATATTACAATGACGACATATACAGGTACTGTGGCTTTACTATAGACACAGACACAGAATCATCCATATGTATAACTTGTAATTTATTTGTGATCATCATTGATATTAATATTTAACATTTCCGATCAAAAAAGGTTTGTTCAAAATGTGGCAAATTTCCGTTTATTCCTCATGAATCTCTGTACAAATCATCGGTAATTCTGCATCTCTATTGAGATCAACACTGCGGTTATCAATGTTTGTCCATGAACGAATCATACAGTTTGTAACTCAGTGTTCGTATCATTACAGCACAGGCTGATGAAGAATTAAAAATATTTCCCATGAGAATAACCAAATCAGTGTTTCATTTCTAACAACTCCGGTGATGTGAGGCGGATATTTTATAACTCATTCGTGACAAAAGCCTGTTTTTATTCTCCTCAATGTAACCTAAGGATATATAGGTTACAATGAATATGGTTATAAAAAGAGCTTTTTGTTTTATTTTGTATGCATTACTAGAATAAATATCTGATTATCATAAACAAGTTCTAGCATTGGGTAAATTTAGAAATATATATATAGTCTCATGGCAGGGGATAAATTCTGTATAAAATAAATATGAGGGTGAAAAGGAAGATAATTGTTTTCTGTATACATTAGAAATGGGAAGGTTACCAGGGGAATTAATTTGTTGATATCTATATACAGGATACAGGGATGTGACAGCGGGGAGATTACTTAGTGATCTGTATAAACACATGGAAAAAAGAGGTGGCAGGGGAGATAACTTAGTGATGGGTATATATCCATGGAAAGGGGAAGTGACAGGGGAGATAACTTAGTGATCTTTTTATATACAGAGAATGGGGAGGTGACAGGGGAGATAACTTAGTGATCTGTATATATATATTGAAAAGGAAGGTGGCAGGGGAGATAACTTAATAATTTGTTTATATACAGGGAATGGGGAGGTGACAGAGGAGATAACTCAGTGATATGTATACATACATGGAAAGGGGAGGTGGCAGGGGAGATAACTTAGTGACCTATCTATATACAAGGAAAGGAGAGGTGGCAGGGAAGGTAAAACAGTGATCTGTCTATATACATGGAATGGGGAGGTGACAGGGTGATATTTACTAAAAAGAAATTTGTAGTTTCTGATACACTGTGTTGTCTTTCTTCATAAACAACAGTAGAACTAAAGTACTCTATCATCATTCTACTATGACCTTGAATTAATTCATACACATTCACACAGATATATATCTGCCAATAGAATCTTCCATTTCCATGGTAACCTTGTCCTACTTTCTAGTATAGTGTCCCTGTCAATGGTATCTGCATTCCCATGGTTACCGAGTCATACTATGAATATTTAATTCGCCATTGGTCTTGGTCATGATACATTACTTTAACATTTTTAGACTTTAAAGGCCCACTACCTTTCTGGAGCAAAATAAAAAGATTTCTTAAAAACATTAATAACGTCAGAAAATATGTACTGATGGCCTAAGAAGAGGTTGCAACACCAAAGATATGCAAGATTTACAACGTAATATATAAAAACAGTGAAAAGTCATTTCATTGTTTTGCCGTCTGGCGCAGTGATAGTCAACTACCACGCGGTATTTAGGACAATGGCGGGAATCATAAGACGACCCGCGTTATGAAAATTAACATTTTATTTATTTTGATTAAATTGTTCAGAAGGTGATGATATATGTATTATGAACGGTAAGTCAATAACTTTTGCGACTCTACAGAATTATTGATCTCGTTTTACATTCCCATTTTAAAAATAAAAAGCCGTTTCGGAAAGGTAGTGGGCCTTTAAATTTCACTGAGGATTATATTTAGCTGATGCCAAATCTTAAGAGAATCAGTTTGCTATTGCATGTTTGACATGCTTTTTAGAATATTTAAATTTTATCCTAATGTAGTTACCTGTCTGACTTACCTAGTGTCTCGTTAACTACTGTTACCTGAATAGGTGTGACAAGGATTCATCAGTAATTAACATGCATAGCTGGAGGCAGTCCATATTTAGAATGTTTCAATTATTTATGGCAGAGGAATCCCCAAGGTCTGTTTTGCTTGATTCATATAACTTTTTGTAATAGTTTTATAGTTTAAACATGGAGTAGGCAGAATTATGGTGTTGGAGGCTTGGAGCCGTTCACTCGTGAATATTAATTAATGTACACATATGAATTTTTCATTCAAAATTTTGACAGGAAATTTAAATCTAACCTTTCAGCAACACAGAGTGTATATGATACCTAATGGTTTAATTAATTATTTGATAATGTCTCTGAAACACAAGTGATGAATGATGATATAATCGGTAGAGCATCTGGCTCGTGATTGGAGATCCTGGGTACGAATCCTGGTCTGGCTGCTACATTTTCTCCTCCTCTACAATGTAAACCTGATTCAGCTAGATTGCTGCCTGTACTTACAATGACAGACTGGCTGTAAAATTGTCTGTGTCAGACAGTATTGTAAATCTTCACCTACACTCGACATTAATTATTCATATTTGGTCTCCAAAAAAACTTTCTGTAATGCCAAACGTTTCCGCAAATTGCCTGGTTAGGAGTAATAAAATAATTGATGACTGTAATGATGTGTGAAAATATTCTACAGAAAGATTTCTATTGTTTTCAGATGAATGTCAAGGTTTTAATGTTCTGTCAGCTTCAAGTGGTTTATATTATACATGTAATTATTCTAACGCTGACTCTCAAGGTAGTTTAATAAACACAGTTGTTACAATATCCTTTAAAATGTGTCATTTTTATAACCCCAAGTATGTTTTTCACGGTTTTCAAAGGTAATGAATATATGCACCTTTTATAAGAAATTGATGAGTTTTTACTGCAATTGAGAAAAGAAGGTAAAATTGTCTGAGCAAGCAAGCTGTTCTTACAGGTGTTGGTTAAATAATGATAACTTGCTGTAGAAAAGTATATAAAAAAATTGCATATATATGTAAATATTTTTGTTGGCATACAATTTACTAATATATTTATAGGAAAATATGAATAAAATGAGCTGATAAATTAGCAATATAATTTACTTTATATGTTTTAGAACATGATGACTAGAAGTGTCTTGCCTGACAGAGTACAGATGGCTATAGCTATAGTGTTATAAATACTGTACCTAGCCCACAGCTATTGTATTTTAACATCTTTATCTAACTTAGAACTCCACTGGTCTCCAGTCTATACCTGTGTATACTGTGTCCAAACAGCTAGTGAATGGCTGTAATTTACACATAATAGGTCTGACCGACACAGTTGAATAAATTCCTTTCCACAACACCGTTAAGACACCCGTGGAAACTGACTGTCCCAAGGGCATATACTTTACACTGTCCTCAAACTTAGTTTTAGTGATAATAACAGAGATTCTAGGACCGATGTTTTATAAGTCATCTAGCTTCTGTGCGGGGCCGTATATGGCTGGGTGATACATACGGATGTAATAGTTTTCCAGGAGCATCGGTTTAAGGGAAGTTACTGAAGGAGATAGTTGGTGATATATTCTAATTTAAATTGTTGGACATTATAAAAATTCAGGAGGATTTGCTGTGATTGCAGGAGAAATAAAAGGTAATCCACCAATTCTGTCTCAAATTTACCATTGGTACACATATAAGGTGAACATCCTATATTTAACAAAGACAACAATTAAGTTTATAGACAAAGCAGTACCATGACAAAAATAACAAGCACACAAACAGTTGTTTACTACGTGATTTTTCTATGCCGATAAAACAAACAAAAAGAAGTTTCTGATACAAAGTCATTTTGGTGATAGTTTTAATTACTTCATTGCTCAAATCCATCATCCAGTAAACTGAAAAATTGTGGGGGGTCTTATTTGCAGACATCCCCCTAAGTCTGAAAATGTGTTAAAATAGGAAGAT
>SAYR01052707.1:983834-1002280 GCA_004382745.1 Argopecten irradians irradians | reverse complement strand
TTTGACATGACTTCCCCAAACCGCTTGCTCTTTGACGTCAATGGTCATTATTCGACAAGTCACTAGTGGTACAATGCTCGCTCCGTCTTTTAAACTGTCAGCGTCCGCAGTTACGCATGTACTAAATTGAACTAACACCTACCATCACCTGCTTTCATCTTCTTGGGAAAGCAATTTTAAGGAATTCAAAAGACGCGCCGAGCGAATACATTAATATTGAATATTTAATAGTAGGACAATTTGGGTTATGTATTGGTGTATTCAGGATTAGAAAATTAATTTAAATTCTTTAAGAATTTTAAAGGCCCACTAACCCTTTTCCGGAGAAAATATAAAGATTTCTTTAAAACATTAATAACGTCAGAAAAATATGTACCGGATGGCCTAAGAAGAGGTTGCAACACCAAAGATATGCAAGATTTACCACGTAATATATGAAAACAGTGAAAAGTCATTTCATTGTTTTGCCGTCTGGCGCAGTGATAGTCAACTACCACGCGGTATTTAGGACAATGGCGGGAATCATAAGACGACCCGCGTTATGAAAATTAACATTTTATTTATTTTGATTAAATTGTTCAGAAGGTGATGATATATGTATTATGAACGGTAAGTCAATAACTTTTGCGACTCTACAGAATTATTGATCTCGTTTTACATTCCCATTTTAAAAATAAAAAGCCGTTTCGGAAAGGTAGTGGGCCTTTAAATTTCACTGAGAGATATATTTAGCTGATGCCAAATCTTAAGAGAATCAGTTTGCTATTGCATGTTTGACATGCTTTTTAGAATATTTAAATTTTACCTAATGTAGTTACCTGTCTGACTTACCTAGTGTCTCGTTAACTACTGTTACCTGAATAGGTGTGACAAGGATTCATCAGTAATTAACATGCATAGCTGGAGGCAGTCCATATTTAGAATGTTTCAATTATTTATGGCAGAGGAATCCCCAAGGTCTGTTTTGCTTGATTCATATAACTTTTTGTAATAGTTTTATAGTTTAAACATGGAGTAGGCAGAATTATGGTGTTGGAGGCTTGGAGCCGTTCACTCGTGAATATTAATTAATGTACACATATGAATTTTTCATTCAAAATTTTGACAGGAAATTTAAATCTAACCTTTCAGCAACACAGAGTGTATATGATACCTAATGGTTTAATTAATTATTTGATAATGTCTCTGAAACACAAGTGATGAATGATGATATAATCGGTAGAGCATCTGGCTCGTGATTGGAGATCCTGGGTACGAATCCTGGTCTGGCTGCTACATTTTCTCCTCCTCTACAATGTAAACCTGATTCAGCTAGATTGCTGCCTGTACTTACAATTACAGACTGGCTGTAAAATTGTCTGTGTCAGACAGTATTGTAAATCTTCACCTACACTCGACATTAATTATTCATATTTGGTCTCCAAAAAACTTTCTGTAATGCCAAACGTTTCCGCAAATTGCCTGGTTAGGAGTAATAAAATAATTGATGACTGTAATGATGTGTGAAAATATTCTACAGAAAGATTTCTATTGTTTTCAGATGAATGTCAAGGTTTTAATGTTCTGTCAGCTTCAAGTGGTTTATAATTATACATGTAATTATTCTAACGCTGACTCTCAAGGTAGTTTATATAAACACAGTTGTTACAATATCCTTTAAAATGTGTCATTTTTTATAACCCCAAGTATGTTTTTCACGGTTTTCAAAGGTATGAATAATGCACCTTTTATAAGAAATTGATGAGTTTTACTGCAATTGAGAAAAGAAGGTAAAATTGTCTGAGCAAGCAAGCTGTTCTTACAGGTGTTGGTTAAATAATGATAACTTGCTGTAGAAAAGTATATAAAAAAATTGCATATATATGTAAATATTTTTGTTGGCATACAATTTACTAATAATATTATAGGAAAATATGAATAAAATGAGCTGATAAATTAGCAATATAATTTACTTTATATGTTTTAGAACATGATGACTAGAAATGTGTCGCCTGACAGAGTACAGGTGGCTATAGTGTTATAAATACTGTACCTAGCCCACAGCTATTGTATTTTAACATCTTTATCTAACTTAGAACTCCACTGGTCTCCATGTCTATACCTGTGTATACTGTGTCCAAACAGCTAGTGAATGGCTGTAATTTACACATAATAGGTCTGACCGACACAGTTGAATAAATTCCTTTCCACAACACAGTTAAGACACCCGTGGAAAACTGACTGTCCCAAGGGCATATACTTTACATTGTCCTCAAACTTAGTTTTAGTGATAATAACAGAGATTCTTGGACCGATGTTTTATAAGTCATCTAGTTTCTGTGCGGGGCCGTATATGGCTGGGTGATACATACGGATGTAATAGTTTTCCAGGAGCATCGGTTTAAGGGAAGTTACTGAAGGAGATAGTTGGTGATATATTCTAATTTAAATTGTTGGACATTATAAAAATTCAGGAGGATTTGCTGTGATTGCAGGAGAAATAAAAGGTAATCCACCAATTCTGTCTCAAATTTACCATTGGTACACATATAAGGTGAACATCCTATATTTAACAAAGACAACAATTAAGTTATAGACAAAGCAGTACCATGACAAAAATAACAAGCACACAAACAGTTGTTTACTACGTGATTTTTCTATGCCGATAAAACAAACAAAAAGAAGTTCTGATACAAAGTCATTTTGGTGATAGTTTTAATTACTTCATTGCTCAAATCCATCATCCAGTAAACTGAAAAATTGGTGGGGGGTCTTATTTGCAGACATCCCCCCTAAGTCTGAAAATGTGTTAAAATAGGGGGGGGGGGTGTCTTATTTACAGAAGGGGTCTTATTTGCGATCAGATACAGTATAAGTATAGGTAGAGCTCTGTAGCTAGTAAACAACCTAAATCACTATACAGTTAAACCTGTCTATAGAGACCAAGCAACAGAGGACAAATGGTCTTTATAGCTAGGTGGTCTTTATACACAGGTTGGACTTGGTGAAATTGGTCATTTTGGACTCCATAGCAAAGTGGTCATTAAGCAGGTGGTCATTATACAGAGACGGTCACTGAGACAAATACTACTGTATATCATCAAAAGTGGTGTGGAAATGTTTCTGCACAAAAAGACCTACAGTGAGCACAGAAGCGTTTTTTGACAATACATGTATATGTCAGTGAATTGCAGAAATGAAAATCTTTACACAGGATTTTTTACCCATTAGTAAATATTCATCATGGTTTTATTTTTATGAGTTTTAAAATATTTACTCCCAAGTAAATCTTTTGTGTGTTACAAAATTAGATCAGGCAACAATGCCAACAAGTGATGATTTTTATGTGAAAAATTACACACATTTGAATTACATGAGAACTCTCCTGTCACGAGAGGTATATAAATATGGCCGCTGAAGTGTTCCTTAATGTGTTTTCGTGATTACACTACTGTGTATATAGGCATTGTAATACTCTGGTGATTAATATCGACATGGAGATCCATGAACGTAGCAGATAAATTGTCTGGAAGGAACTGTAACAAAACAATTCACAGCTCTTTTCTTGTTCTAAGATGGATGACTAAAGGTTTGCATGTATAAAGTAAAAATGATTTGTTTATCTATATTTTACATCAAGGGCTTCTAGCTTACAAATTGACCTACAGACATAAGGCACTCATCATAAAGCTTAATTACGTTAACATCGGGGTTTTTTTATCATCATTTCAAGGTCAGTCACTTTATGATTAGTAAGCCCTTCTTAAATTTTTGTTGCTTTCTAATCTTACTGTATATTTATGTAGAAGTTACTGAGTGATCAAATTATATTCACATTTTCACTGCAAACCGTCTATCTAACCTTTCCAAATGCAGTTGTTTTGCAAATGAAATACCGTCCACTTATTTTGACAGTTATTATTGTGACATCACAATTGTCATTCAAGCAATGACGGAAGATGGCTGTTTCAATGGCTGTTCCGTCTTTGATGATATTGTTGTTGTATGTCGCTTGTAATAGAGGAAATCTTGCCCTTTATACAGTGCTTTCTTCCCTTAAGTATGCTACCTAAAAGACACCCAGACAAAAGCACACTCCACCCATGACATTATACTGACAACAATCAGTGGTCCCACTCCCCTTATGCTGTGCACTAAGCAGGAGTAGAAAAAATCACTTTACTGTGGTGTGCCTTGGACAGAGGGACATAATCCAGAACCATTCTTACAGGGGTGAACACTCAAATTAAGGCCAAAAGTGAGGCAATGTCAAGGAAAACTCAAGGAAGAAGAAAGTCTGGAAGAAAAGAGAGAGATAAGACCCCAAATTTAGTTGCCTTTTACAATCATGCAATGAAGGCTTCTTAGGTACAATAGTAACACCTACCTACCTACACATCATCATGATATCCATATTTGTCTTTTCCAGAGCTAGTTCCTGATCCTACAGAATGACATGACAATCATAGAATCTGGTACGGTGGAACAGACGACACAGGAATGGATCCTGGAGTTATCTCCCCTAATCAGACGGACTCTGGCACTTGGCTGCCAGGAGTCAATGATACAGGTAACTATATATTCCAAATACCCAGTAAGGTTGAACAAATGGCTTTGGAATGGTTATCAGCTAGAGTTAATTAATAGAGAATACATGGTTAGTATCTCACAATATAATTAAGGTTTATTTTGGTGTGAGACTTAGGAAAACCGAGATGATAAGGCTCTGCTGAGTCATCTCGGCTTTCCGTGTCGAGCACCAAAATAAATCTTGTATTGTTAGATACTAACCGTGTATTTTGTTTATCCTGCAACCATTATGACATTCAAATCAAAAGCAACTTACCAATTATTTACTTGGTTTCGCTCAAAGCGAAATGCTTCCTTGATGCGCAGGAAACGATTCATTCAGAAAATCGAAGGAGAGTGTACTCCTTTTTACTACCGTAGGAAATATATAAGCGCTTTCGCAAACAGTAGTAGTATTTCTATTCAGTGTGTAATATCACTGAAACAATGTGAAAATACTGAAAAACCAATAATTACCCATCAAAGAGTTACTTTACAGTACATACCTTTACCATGAACCAAGAAAAAAGACGACACTGCCATACAAGATTTTCGTCATTCCGGTGAATGTGACGTCACTTTTAAGTGGGGCTGAATGACGTTTCATTCGCTGTAAGGTTAAAGTTTGGGTCAAGTTACGAAATATTCCATCGGATTTGGAACAAATTCATGTGATCGTATTGACGATAAAACATTACCGTAATGACGGATAAAGCATAAGTTTATTCGGCAGTAGTTATTCGTCAGTATGTGGGCCAGTTGCAGGATAATACTTGTTCAGGACATGTTACGAAATATTCCGTCGGATGTGGAACAAATTTACGTGATCGTATTGAAGGATAAGGCATTTCCGTATTGACGGATAAAGCATAAGTTTATTCGGCAGTAGTTATTCGTCAGTATATGTGGGGCAGTTGCAGGATAATACTTGTTTGCTCACCTGGTCCAAAGAACCAAGGTGAAGTTATGCCATACCGTGGCATTTGACGTCCGTCCGTCAAACAATTCTTAAAATTAAGTTCTCCTTCAAAACCACTGGTAATAATTGGATCTTGGCTTGTTGCATCGTTATAGATTGAGGATTCTGTATTGTACAAAAGCTCCCAAGGGGTGAGGTCAGTTTGGTCAGACTTTTTTTTCTGAACAACATAAATAGACAAATGGACAAAATCAACTAAATATGCTTGAATTTTCTTTTGAATGAGACGACTGTTACCTTATTAAATCTCTAACTGCAGAAAATGACACTGGTGGGGAAGGTTCTTATTTAAAAATGTTTGTTATATCAAATATGGAAGTATTTTTTTGTGAGTTTAATGTTGTTCTCCTTTCCAAATGTCAATGTGTATCCAGGCTCATGTCTTGATTTTGTGGTCAGGAAATTTATTTTTGCAATAATATGATTTGCATGTAAAACAATTTTATGTATTTTTAGTTTTGTCACAATGGGAAGTTTTTAATTTATCTGCAAATTGATTTAGCTGTTATGCACTCAGTCAATACATGTTCCACCATTCCACAAATATTGCACTGTTATCCTGAACCTTGAATAATAATAAATTATTTCAATCAAAACTAATATTAATAGTAAACAATAATGCGTACTGTGTATTGCAGCAGTAATTCAATCGCCCTCAACAATAGAAAACCAATTCCATAAACAACTTGGCTCATTGAGTCCACATAACTCATGCATCATCATGCATCAACATCATTATTATAAACCCTCTCCCCTCACCCCACCTACCTAACAAAATAAGAGGGAGGGGTTTATACTGGATTCAGTTTATCTGTCTGTCTATCTTAAGACACAACCATTGACTGACTATTTCTACACTTCTGGACGGTTTCAATCTATGAAATTTGGTGGCAAATAATGTACCAGGTAATTTATGTACATTTGCATATCAGAAAAATTACTCAATTTTCAGGGTTATATCCCCTTGTTTCAATGGCGTTGGGGTCCATAAAAGTTCTGAAGAGTTTTATCAAATTTACATGAAGTAGTTAACATAGTTTTGGTTTTAGCTTTATGATATAAGAACTTGATGAACCAAAATTTCCCTAAAGTTTTACAATACAGGCATTCACTCTTTCAGCAAATTAATTTTGCTACATAATAAGAAATACAAGATGCATTGTCTTATTCAGGCACTGATTTATCAGACAAACTTAAACTGAAATTGGACTGAAGTTTCGACTTAATGCAGTGGTTTTTGCTTCAAGAAATTGTAATCGGTAGGTTATATTATATCCCCTTAGTTCCATTGTGTCCCATATTTCATTATACCAGATTTAATTAGTAGCATTGCCTTCATAAAATTCTTCATTTTTATCTTTGAACCTGTAAGCGTTAATTCATCTTTGCATAGTAAAGAGCTATCTGCCCAAACGGGTAGGTATATTGATTGTGACGTCATGTTTACAAGTATATTGTGATGTTTTTTAGAGAAGAGTTTTGCCCACAAAGTCAGATGACATCACATTAATTACCTTCCCGTAAGGGAGATGACTCTGTTACATGCAAATATGCAATAAGACAGTTAGAATTTTGTCTTAGATGTGCTAAATTGCCTGACTGTCTTGTCTGATGCTTTCACTTCAATTCAATTAATTTTATTCTGAATGCAAACAGCATATAGGATTACAATAAACATACATATGAAACATATTAAAGATGAGTAAGATGGCAGAGAACACAGCCAATGTAATACAACACAAAATATGCTTTATAGAGCAATGTTCTATCTGTAAAAGATATTTCGTGTGGAAATGATGACGAGGTTCTTAAAACAATGTGTTGCTGGTGAAGCCTAATCTGAAGTTGACACGACAACTATCACCAGAGAGATTTTCCGAGAGGAATTGCAAAACTTTATTCAAACTTGTTCTTTCTTTTTTTTCAGAAACAAAGCACATAAAATCTCCATTTGTTACACTGAAGAGATTAAGTTAATCTTGCATTAGGAAGAAATAATCCCAAACTTTATAATGACATTGTATTCCATTAATAATATTTTTCCAAACATCTTTAACAAATTTTTATTTGCTGAGTGCATGCCTGACATTTTATACATCCCATCAGGCTTGTACCAAACACGTATAAGTGAAAAGTTCAGAAATGTACAGAGACCTTAATTATCAAGTGTAATCTTAATGCTTCTCAAACTCTGGATGGGAACCATTTCCTGATGTGAAGTTGAACACCTTTTAATGTCTTCTATCTGAGTGAGAAAGGTTTTCTTTATAAGACGATAAAACTCACTGATTCTTAGCTGACAGCTGGGTTATCATCTTTTTTTTTAATTGTTCAAATGAACATATATATTGAAATGTTCACAGCTGACATAGGATACAGATGTGGTATGTATTAGGTAGTGCTGCAAAGATAAACTGTGGGATGATATATCCCAGTACATATGTATAAAATACACGGTTCGTTTCACGGTATTATTTTCCTATATCACGGTACGCCTCACTAATTTCAGGATTGGGGAGAAATCTGGAATTTTTGAGTGGTTATTAGTATCTTCCTACAAACAAATATGGCAGAGCTTTAAATACCCGGAGACACTGTAGAATTAAAAGAACCTCCTGCAACTTTCAAGCCAGACATAAAAAAGGATTTTGTATTCCTTATTACCAGGTATTGAAAAAAATGGGGCAAAATCGACAGTGAAAGAGTAAAATTTTTTCACTTTTTGACATACTGATTATTTGATACATATCATAATATGTATCGTATTGTGGGGGAAGCTTATCGTTGCAGCACTAGAGGGTGGGAATGTACTCTTATCTTGCTTATGGAGACGTGAGGCTTTAATTTCACAGTATTGCTCATTATTTTCACATGACTGCTATTTTTGCTATTTTGCAGAATTTCATTGTGGGTGCAAAATGATAAGTAATGGAGAAATCATTATGCATATCATAATAGCCATATTTCGAAAAATTTCATGACATGACATTTTGATTTTATGGTTTTAAGCTCAAACCAGAAAATCTTCTACCAGTGCAAATGACTGACTATTCCTTAAATTTAGACAGAGTGTTTTTAAACACTAACGGTGATAGGTTTCAAAGCTTAGGATTCTTTTGAAGATGACACATCAGACTAGGAAGCTCTCTGTGATAGAATGAAGAACAAACTATATAACTGACACTGTGAGCTGAACTCTGAGAGAAATAATGATTTCCTTCGGGACTGATAAAAGGCCATTTCCCAACAAGTGTTTCTGAAAGACGGGCTATGATTGGCGACAAGACTAACAGGCCGAGCCTCTGGAGGATTTCATAGCCAGATCAATGACAGAGGACTAGGAAATCCTGACAGACTGTTGAAGGATTACCGTGTGAATCTCATTACCAAGATTTACGCTTAAACCATCTTCTTTTTATTCCCTTCTCTCTCAAAGGATTAATCTCATTAATAACACTTGACCTCAGTTCATTATTACAGAAAGACGTTTCATACCATTTGCCATATTGGCCTGCAGTTTGATGAGCACTGTCAGGCTGTTCAATGGTCAGCCAGACCAATATTTCTCACATACAACTCCATTATCTAGCAGGAGTGGAATGTTTCCAAGCTATACTCAAAACCTTGACCTTAAGTCAGGATCACAATAAAAAAGCAACAAACAAATAAACTTTTAAAAGTAACTAAGGTATCCGACAACTTCACTTGGAGCCTGTCACATAACAAAAGGTACCAGCTGATTTTTTATGGGATTATAGTACTTGATTTCTAAAAATATGTAACAGATGTACGTTGAGTCTCATTACCGACTATGTCTTTGATATTTTGATATTTTTACAGTGGTTGGTCCCCACCCTAGCTCAGGGACCAACATCCTGGTGTGGAGCTTGGTCTGTGCCTGTATCACAGTGTTCGGTCTGGGACTGGCTACATGCAAGTTCTTTAGGTGAGTAATAATTAGGAGTTAGACAGTTTTCAGAATACTATAAGCCTATATACCATGAACTGGCTGTTCATTTCAAGTAGTTGCTTCCCTTTGTTTGAAGACTAGAAATTTGAAGTGATGAGAAAATTTGAAATATCTTACCTGCATTTTATGATTATTCGTAGATAGTTTTGATATATATAGCTATGGTCTAGCAGGAGCTGACCAGCTGGTAAGGCTTTTGTTGATCAACACTGTATCTAATTAATCCGTCAGGTTTCTTATCATCAAGTCCCATCAGATGTCTCTCCTCACACAATACTTTGAACATCTCCTCTCATCTTAAAATGACTTCCTGTTTTCATGTCATGTTTCTATCACCAACGACATGATGTATTCAGTAGTGAATTAGGTTAGATCCATTCTAGGTCACAACTTAAGTAAATCTATGATTTTCAATATCGGAACTTGCATTTTATTACCATGGAAATTCCTACTACATACAAATACATAATGCCAGCCCTTGATTCTTAGGTATTGATTATTATGAAATTTCACACTAATGAGTTGATACTAAATATTACTTATGACATTGGGAGCCAAAAATAAGATCAAGGACTCAAGGTTATTGTACAAATTATGCTTTATTCTTTTTATGTCCTGAGCATGGTTTTTGTGTCGCCTGCAAAGCAAGGGCGACACTTAGGTATCATTATGTTGACGTAGGCGTCCGGGAAATGTTTTCCGTGCTATAACTTAGTTAAGTATTTATTCTCAGATTTCAACCAAAGTTTGTGTATAACTTTATATCAATGAGATGCCAGATGAGTTTGATAATGGTCAAAATCCGTCAATATTTGAAAGAATAAGGGGACTTTAAATTGACAAAACAGAAAAATCCATGGTTTCTGCTCAATAACTTAAATATTTATTGTCCATTTTAAACTAAATTTTATAAAATGTATCAATTAGATCTGAGATGAGTTTAATAATGATCAAAATCTGTCAATATTTGAAAGAATAACGGGACTTTATAATCGACAAAACAGAAAAATCCGTGGTTTCTGCTCAATAACTTAAATATTTATTGTCCATTTTAAACTAAATTTTATAAAATGTATCAATTAGATCTCGGATGAGTTTAATAATGATCAAAATCTGTCAATATTTGCAAGAGTTAAGGGACTTTAAAATCGTCAAAACAAATAAATCCATGGTTTGCACTCGATAACTGTAGTATCTATTGTCTTATTTCAACCAAATTTGGTATATTGCTTTACATCAATGCGCATGAGATCTCAGATAGGGTCAATACTGGTCAAAATCCGTCAATATTAATACTGGTCAAAATCCGTCAATATTTGCAAGAGTTACAGGACTTTAAAATAGTCGAAACATGGTTTCTGCTTGACAACTTTAGTATTTATTGTCTGATTTCAACCTGGTTATTAAAAATATTTTCAACTTTGAATAACTATTTTTTGTGATGCTGTGCTGGCGACACATCCACTTCCATGGAATTCTTGTCATTACAAAATGGTGACTTTAGAACTTGATGTGCATTCACTTACAACTTTTACAAACAACATTGATGGTCATAAATGGAATATATAACTTCAAAGCATATTGGACCTTAATATACAGGTCCTGAGACACACATCCTCAATATCCCAGGGGTTACTATTACTGTCGTCATATCCACCCCTAAAATATGTAATAGCAAAACTGATGGCTTTGTGTATGACAACAGAAGAAACAAGTAGTATTTCAGTTTCACTATCATATAGTCCAATGGTGGATATGACAACAGTGATAGTAACCCCTGGAGTATTGAAGATGGAAGAGACAATAAAGTATCATCTCCATCAACCATTCTCTGGTTCTATCAATAAGTGTTTCATTATCAATGTCAGTAATCAGCCATCAAATTCAAAAAGCCATCAGGCTTCAATTGATCATGAAGTCTTTGTAAAAACACTTTTTGATGAAATCATTAGAGTTCACGTTTTCCCTTGTGACTGTTTCAGAGAGTGCTCTTGATGGTATGCACGAGATAATGCATCCATCTTCTTTTTGTCTGTCCTTTAGTATATCATAAACCAGAATTTATACGCAATACCACATGTGAATGGAAATTTCACTCTGGTCATTGATTCACCTAGTGAGACAGTAAGTCTGGTACCAAATGTAAGTCCCTGTGGTCTACATTTGTTTGTTCACCTAGTGGGCCTGTTTGCATGCACTAGAAGTAGGTCACTGTGGTACCAAATGTAAGTCACTGTGGTCTACATTTGTTTGTTCACCCAGTGGGCCTGTTTGCATGCACTAGAAGTAGGTCACTGTGGTACCAAATGTAAGTCACTGTGGTCTACATTTGTTTGTTCACCAGTGGGCCTGTTTGCATGCACTAGAAGTAGGTCACTGTAATCTACATTTGATAGAGACAGATTCACCTAGTTGGACAATGTTCCATGCACCAAAAGTAGGTCATTGCTATCAACATTTGATTGCATCAAAAATAGGTCACTGGTCTATGGTTGACAGTCAAAAGAAGCTTTGTAGTTTACTATCTTTGCAGAATACAAAGATTTAGTACAGATTATAAAAGATTGATTTATGTATTACAGGGACCAGTATGAAAAACCAGAAAACAAACTGAAAAGAAAAAAGCGATCAGAGGTTGAGAAAAAAGGTAAGAAATTATGATATCTAGATTGTGTTTAATATTTTATAGAATAAGGGTCTATAGAAGGCATGTTTAGTTCAGAAATTATGGAGTATTCATCACAAAGACACAGTGTCAATATCAATAGCAGAAAAACCTTTCTTTGACTTCTACAACATTTAATCAAAATTTACTAAAATTTTAAGAATTTCCAAGTAATAATTTGAACAAGATCTTTTGCATTAATTTTTGGGGACAAACTTCAGACAGATATAGTATCCATATAAAACCTGTAATATTAGTTTCCTTCCAAGGACTACAGCGGCTGAGTGGTTAAGGTGTCTGACATTCTATCATTAGCCCTCCACCTTGCGGTGACAACGGCTTAGTGGTTAACATGTCTAACATTTTATCACTTCCATATGCTCTCAGCGATTGATGATACATCTAGCGGCTAAAATGTCTTGACATTTCCATTTCCATGCCATCCTCAATACTCCAGGGGTTCCAATCACTTATGATCTCAACACCCCTTGACTATCTCATAGTGAAATTGAAGGCAGCTCAGTGGAAAACATTTGACCAATCACAGGCTAGCAAAGATTTTCTTTGAAGACTATAGAGAGAGCAACGCATAACATCAAAGCCACAAAGTCAAACACAGCGTACCGTTATACGGCTCTTTTGATGTACATCAAATGACTAAATTACCTGTTCTATTCTGTTTCCTTTAGTTTTACTATGAGATAGTCCAGGGGTGTAGAGATCGTAAGTGATCGGAACCCCTGGAATATCGAGGATGCTTCCATGCATGGGTCACAAAAGGTTGAATGCTAAGTTGTCTATCCTCCACCGTCTTGTTCTACATTTGATATTAATGGGGCACAACTACCAGGTACAAGCTTTTGGTACACAGATTTTCTTGTTTAAATATGAAAATCTGATAATTTCTGTTGGTTTTCCTTGTGTTCACCAATTAAAGATTTTTAGACTGGAAATCTGAAGTACTGGTAAGGTACAAAGCCAGGTGTAAAACTTTAATGCCATATGATCCTCCACTACAGAGGACTGACGATATATTAATGCAAATCATTGATATAAAAATGAAGTCCTTTGTACTCTTGACAAGATTTTTCACAGTATCAAGCTGTGATCTTAATGAAATCTTTTCAAAAGCTGTCGTCGTTAAAATTGCTGTTGCTGCGTCCATTTTAAGTCTGAGGTTACGTACGCTTTCAGTGTCTTTGGTCTGAGGACACTATTAGTGTTGGTGAGTTGGTCCTGTCTGGATCCAGACTGAAAATAATTTTAAAAGGTTAGTGGTATTTTGAGTATTACGGATATATTACTGTTACCATCATATAGCCAACAAGAGATGATTCTGCAGTGCAGGAAGGGAAACAACCACTTGAAACCCTAGCTCTGCTTTCATTTGTTGGAGTTATGCCCCTTCTCATACACAGATACAAAATCCGGTGAATTTTTTCAATGTAAATTAACTGCATGGCTTTGTGATTTTGGATTAGTATCTCAGATGATTTTTGACAATCTTTGATTTGGGTATGATATTTGTAAAGACTGTAACTACAACTTTCTCCAATGAGGTACTTGTATGTTTTGATATATTAATGAATTAGTAAAATAAAAGTTTCTTCCATTGCTATGTGCTGGTTTCATCAAATCCTTAGAATAATCTACTTTGTGACCCAAAAATCAAATGATTTTCAAGCCATATTGTTCTTGAAAGATAATTTTCATATTGCTTTTTCTCGTGTCATGTGCAGGTTTGGAATAGTTCCAAAGTTCGAATTGTTATTCAGTTTGAAAATGACTAAAAAATATTTAAAAAAAAATTTGTCATCTGGTATTATAAATTTTGTATTTGTGGTTTCCCTAAAAAATGTTTCAAAGGAAAAGGATGAGAAATGCTAGACTGGAAAAGTAAAGAAGATATCCTTATTTTATTTAACAAAATCAGCTGCATGGGCACCAAGATTCCTCTTTTGAGATTTCTTGTACATTTGTTACTATGAAGTCGTGTTTAAAATTAATATTCTTATTTGGGTATGCTAAAATTTTAGTGCACGATATGATCTTGAACAGTTTAGCATATTTTTTCTCAGTTTTATTTTGGGAATAAAAATTTTTTACGAAAAATAAACCTCAGGTTTGCATCTTCATTCAAAACCTTCTGCATGGCCTCCAAACTCCCTTAAAGAACAATATCAAATTGTCCTATTGTTTTTCAGTGCTTAAAACAACCTTCTGGTCATACACATTAACTAGCGAGAGGAGTCTAATAATGAATATGTATTATTAAGTAGTCATAATAGCTTTAATATAAAGAAAATGAATTTGGCACACCATTTCTGTCATAAATATTTAATTTACTACTAATTATTACATTAGTGTCTAGTCAGGGTGGGTTCCTAAACGACTTTGACTGTAATAGTATTTTAAAACCAAAAAAACCTTTAATTGGAGGAGTTATGGTTCCTTCATCCTTCATAACTAAAATTGATATTTCTCTTGGTATTGTGCATATCTGCAACAAGTATTCAAGATAATTTCTATAAATTTAATAACAATATCAATAATGCTAGATGCTATTAAAACCTTTGTTGTATGTTATTAATGGAGTTATGGCCCCTTTATTTTTATCCTTCAGTCAAGATTATAGCATGTTTAAACATCTGTCATCAAAACGTAATTTTTCAGGAAAAGTGGTAAATAAAAAAGATGGATTTTGCTTATCAAAAGAAAAAATCCTTCACTGAATCCTAAAGTGTTGGATAAAAATGGCTGTGGTCAATCAAGTTTGATAGAAATGGCTGTGGTCATCCAAGTTTGATAAAAACAGCTGTGGCCATCCGAGTTTGATAGAAATGGCTGTGGTCATCCAAGTTTGATAAAAATGGCTGTTGCCATCCAAGTTTGATAAAAATGGCTGTGGTCAGCCAAGTTTGATAAAAACAGCTGTGGCCATCCTAGTTTGATAAAAATGGCTGTGGTCTCTGAACGGATATGAACGGAGCCCTATTTAGGGATTTTTTAAATACACATATATTCTGATAATAGTGTCAAAACAAGTGCACGAGAGACCACCAAATCGAGTGCACACCAGAGCACCCGCTGCCGTTCAGGAAGTTTGATAAAAATGGCTGTGGTCAGCCAAGTTTGATAAAAATGGCTGTGGCCATCCTAGTTTGATAAAAATGGCTGTGGTCAGCCAAGTTTGATAAAAACGGCTGTGGTCATCCAATTTTGATAAAAATGGCTGTGGATTTCCAATTTTGATAAAAATGGGTGCGGTCATCCATCCAAGTTTGATAAAAATGGCTACGGTCATCCGAGTTTGATAAAAAAAATGACTTTGATCTTACGCCTCAACTTAAAATTACTGATAAAACTGAACTTTATCAAATGAATATTCTCCAAAGAAAAAAGATTTCTGGAGGGTAACACAAACAAAATATCATAACAAATTAGTGTGTATTCTGTTCAGGTTGATGTATTCGCTTCCATAGTCAAGAAAGACTTGAGCTGTAAGATTATCTAACATTGGTATTGATCACCGTCTGTATTAAAATAAATTCAGAATTAACCACATGTACAAGTATAATGAAACTAAGTGCAAAGTTTAAATGATAGCATCTTTAATTAGCTTTAGTGTGAACTTGCCAGGTTCGTGTAACCCTAGCAACCGATATGGTTAAATAGAAGATTTAGGTGTGATTGACGGAGTTTGTAGTGTTTCTTTGACTATGATTCATTAACTTAGATTCATTTAAAGTTTTAAGAGAAGCTACGCAATTCCGTTTAAATGTGAATCCTGGTCGTAAAAGGGGAGGTAAGGTTATCGTCAGATTGATTAGCAGTGTTACAAGATAAACTGTCGTTCACAAGTGTGGCAGAGATTTTGAGCCATCTGATATCGTGACTTGCTTCATAATTAATTCCTATTGTCCCTCGAGCACAATTAACATTCAGATTGTAATGCAATTGTGTATGAAAAAATAGAATGATTCTTTCTTGACATTAAAAAAATATTAAATTGTAAATAGATTGAGGTATAAACTATATTGCGAAATCCCCCACAATAATTAAATGAAACTTACATGAAAAAGAGCCTTGAAAATTTCATTCAATTAAAGTTTAATTTTGAAAAATGAAATTGGACAATAGAATCCAAATTGAATAATCTCATATTAAGTGGATTAAGTATGGTATTAAGATCGGAACACACTTTAAAATCAATCATTATCCAATGTTGGAGATGGTGTGTGATGAGATGAAGTGTTAACAATATATTTAATTATACAACATGATTAAAATAGATTTTTTTTTTTTTTTCCAAATAAAAAAAAGCGATGGATTTTGTTAAGATTTCATACAATGTTAGGTTATAAGGTAACACAGGAAAAAATAATTTGGGGTCAAAAGGTCAACTAAAAAGGTTACAGTTACTGAAAATATATATATCCAGATGATGACTTTACGTAATGGTACATTTTTATTAGGTAACACAGACTGGGATTGACTTTAGGGTCAAAAGTTCGACTACAAAGGTCACCGTTACTAAAATTATTATAGAAAATTATTGTCAAAATTCTGGTCAGGTCCCCACTTCATTTTTTCATCGCTCACCACCAAATTTTAAATATTTTTAGATAATTAAAATATCTACTAAATATTGTGGGAGTGTCAATTTCTTCAGCAGTACTCAGAAATACTCAGAAGCTTTTTTTTCTTCTAAAATTAAAAAAGTATAGAAGGATTTGTTAGATTCAAAGAATAAAGCAATAATTGTACTAAATGTATAGATTTGAAAACAAATCAATGCTTAATAAGAATTAGGGTGATTATTGTGTTATTATCGGCGGCGTTACTTACATATTATGATAGTGAGGATCAAATATTCATGATGACAGTCCCGGATGGGTAGGTAACGTTATCTGATGATACCAGTGTGTATAACATAACGACATCCTGTCTGAGTGGCAGGTAACATTGTTTATTTATACAGTACAATATCAACCCCTCGAGTTGTAATTGACGACTGATACCTATACATTATATGACTTTCTATGTGAAGGTGGCTGCTATATTAGGTTAACAAGTCACACCTTGTCCATGCTTTATTTATGTTTCTCGCAATAAACCCTTAATTACGTTATCACTCCTTGTTAATCAGGTGTCATACTGATACTGGTGGTGAAGGGAGGATGATGCACACAATCATTATATTTGTTATAGTGAACACTTTGAGAGTTTAGTATTACTAATTAAATGGGCACAGAATATCTAATTATTATATTTCCATGGCTTCCTCCCATGCATTCACTCACCCACACCCCATGGAAATGGAGAGACATGTTTACTATAGAGTTATCCAAGTCCATCCAGTCCCATCATGTCTTGTCCAGTCTTAACATGCACAGTCTAATTCCAGTCCCATCATGCCCAATCTAGCCCAGTCCCATCATGCGCCATTTCATCCAGTCCCATCATGTCCTGTCTAATCCCAGCCCCATCATGCACCATTGTATCCAGTTCCATCATGCCAAGTCTAGTCCCAGTCTAGTTCCAGTCCCATCATGGCCAGTCTAGTCCCAGTCCCATCATGCCAAATCTAGTTCCAGTCCCAACAATTCCAGTCTAGTCCCAGTCCCATCATGCCAAGTCTAGTCCCAGTCCCATCATGTCCAGTCTAGACCCAGTCCCATCATGTCCAGTCGAGTCCCAATCCCATCATGCCAAGTCTAGTCCCAGTCCCATCATGTCCAGTCTAGTCCCAGTTCCATCATGCCCAATCTAGTTTTTAGTCCAATCATGTCCAGTCTAGTTCCAGTCCCATCATGTCCAGTCTAGTCCCAGTTCCATCATGCCAAGTCTAGTTACAGTCCTGTCATGCACAGGCTAGTCCCAGTCCCATCATGCCCAGTCTAGTTCCAGTCCCATCATGCCCAATCTAGTTCCAGTCCCATCATGTCCAGTCTAGTCACAGTCCCATCATGCCCAGTCTAGTCCCAGTCCCTTCATGTCCAGTCTAGTTCCAGTCCCATCATGCCCAGACTAGTCCCAGTCCCATCATGTCCAGTCTAGTCCGAGTCACATCATGCCCAGTCTAGTCCCAGTCTCATCATGTCTAGTCTAGTTCCAGTCCAATCATGCCCAGTCTAGTCCCAGTCCCATCATGCCCAGTCTAGTTCCAGTCCCATCATGTCCAGTCTAGACCCAGTCCTATCATGCCCAGTATAGTCCCAGTCCCATCATGTCCAATCTAGTCCCATTCCCATCATGCCCAGTCTAGTCCCAGTCCCATCATG
>SAYR01052707.1:966177-983051 GCA_004382745.1 Argopecten irradians irradians | reverse complement strand
AGTTCCATCATGCCCAGTCTAGTTCCAGTCCCATCATGGCCCATTGTATCTAGTCCTATCATGCCCAGTCTAGTTCCAGTCCCATCATGGCCCATTGTATCCAGTCCCATCATGCTCAGTCTAGTTCCAGTCTCATCATGCCCAATCTAGTTCCAGTCTCATCATGCCCAGTCTAGTTCCAGTCCCATCATGGCCCATTGTGTCTAGTCCTATCATGCCCCATTGTATCCAGTCCCATCATGCTCAGTATAGTTCCAGTCCCATCATGCCCTGTCTAGTCCCAGTCCCATCATGCCCAATCTAGTTCCAGTCCTGTCATGCCCAATCTAGTTCCAGTCCTGTCATGCCCAGTATAGTTCCAGTCCCATCATGCCCAGTCTAGTTCCAGTCTCATCATGTCCAGGGTAGTTCCAGTCCCATCATGTCCAGTCTAGTTCCAGTCCCATTATGTCCAGTCTAGCCCAGTCCCATCATGCGCCATTTCATCCAGTCCCATCATGCCCTGTCTAATCCCAGCCCCATCATACACCATTGTCATCAGTCCCATCATGTCCAGTCTAGTCCCAGCCCCATCATGTCCAGTCTAGTCCCAGTCCTATCATGCCAAGTCTAGTTCCAGTCCCACCATGTCCAGTCTAGTTCCAGTCCCATCATGCGCCATTTCATCCAGTCCCATCATGCCTGTCTAATCCCAGCCCCATCATGCACCATTGTAACCAGTCCCATCATGCTCAGTATAGTCCCAGTCCCATCATGCCAAGTCTAGTTCTAGTCTCATCATGCCCAGTCTAGTCCCAGTCCATCATGCCAAGTCTAGTTCCAGTCCTATCATGTCCAGTCTAGTTCCAGTACTGTTATGCCCAATCTAGTTCCAGTGCTGTCATGCCCAGTCTAGTTCCAGTCCCATCATGTCCAGTCTAGTCCCAGTCTCATCATGCCCAGTCTAGTCCCAGTCTCATCATGCCCAGTCTAGTCCCAGTTCTGTCATGCCCAGTCTAGTTCCAGTCCCATCATGTCCAGTCTAGTCCCATCATGCCCAGTCTAGTCCAAGTACGTCATGCCAAGTCTAGTTACAGTCCAATCATGTCCAGTCTAGTTCCAGTCCCATCATGGCCCATTGTATCTAGTCCTATCATGCCCCATTGTATCCAGTCCCATCATGCCAAGTCTAGTTCTAGTCTCATCATGCCCAATCTAGTTCCAGTCCTATCATGCCCAGTATAGTCACAGTCCCATCATGGCAAGTCTAGTTCCAGTCCTATCATGTCCAGTCTAGTCCCAGTCTCATCATGTCCAGTCTAGTCCCAGTCCCAACATGCCCAGTCTAGTCCCAGTTCTGTCATGCCCAGTCTAGTTCCAGTCCCATCATGTCCAGTCTAGTCCCATCATGCCCAGTCTAGTCCCAGTATGTCATGCCAAGTCTAGTTACAGTCCAATCATGTCCAGTCTAGTTCCAGTCCCATCATGTCCAGTGTAGTTCCAGTCCCATCATGCCAGTCTAGCTCCAGTCCCATCATGGCCCATTGTATCTAGTCCTATAATGCCCCATTGTATCCAGTCCCATCATGCCCAGTCTAGTTCCAGTCCCATCATGTCCAGTCTAGTCCCATCATGCCCAGTCTATAAAAGTCCCAGTACCATCATGCCAAGTCTAGTTCCAGTCCAATCATGTCTAGTCTAGTTCCAGTCCCATCATGCCCAGTCTAGTCCCAGTCCCATTATGTCCAGTCTAGTCCCAATCCCATCCCTTCCCATATTGATACATCCTGTCCTGTCACATCCTATTTTGATCTATGGAGACATGATATTTTGTACAGACATTTCTGGTTTATCATTAATGGAACTGATGATTAAGTAATTTTAATACTTGGCTTTCATTTGCACCAAAGTTGTAAATTGATTTTTTTTTCTTAAATAAAGTGAATAATTTAAACATAGATATGACATAGGACATAATGTAACAATTTACATATAAACCTGATCGGTCAGTAATGGAAGCACCATCAGATGGTCAGTGCAGAGTGGACATTATAATCAATGGATACTATTGACCACAAGAGCTGTCCTTGAGCCAATTGATCAGATGAATTAGGGGAATTGATTGACTTTTATTTGCTATTTGATTGTAGATTTAGGATAATTGAGATGTATATGGATGTTTGTGTTGGCCTGAGGCTACAGTAACACCATCTAATTGGTAGCTTTATATGTAACAATGGCCGCTAATGGTTGCTCAGGGCCACACAATCGGCCACATACATTTACGTGTATATCACTATAATTGTATTTACTTATTAACCGATGATAAAAATAATATTTCCTTGAAAATCAAATCGTTATACTAGCAACACAACACTGCATGGTTTTGTAAAGGATATACTCCAAACTCTGTAGGGGAAATTCAATTTCCGACTTTGTCTCCGTAGTATTGTTGAAATATTAAATTTGAGCTATGTGGTTTATTGAATATTGCAGACATAGATTTTTTTATCAAGTTTTTGAAATTCAAATAAACGCCAAATGAGAGCAAAAATTATCTTTAAAAGCTACTGTCAGGACTACAAGTTAGAAAAAAATAAATTAAGAAAAAAATTATTAATTTTAGTTGGAAGAAATTTTACACAACTATTAAAGTTTTTAGTATAATACAGTTTCACTAAAAAGGCAACTTATGAACAAAAACTTATTGACTCGTTAATCCCCGCAGGTACATACTGTACTCGACCCAATAAGCGCCCCTCCCCCTTTTCAGACCTCAATTTCAACTGCCTGGGCATAAGACCAAGACTTTCAAAACTGTATAGGTTTACAATAATTTCGTCTTATTGAGCGCTTTTTCCATTTTTTCATTTTTTTAAATGTCCTAGGCACTTACTGGGTCGAATACGGTTAGTACTACTATACAGACATGGGTGACTTTAGTGTCTAATAAGTGTTCTGTCCAACTTATCTCCTATAATAGGTATATTTTATTGTATATTGTATATAATACAATAATCCTAACTTCAGATATGTATTAATTTATTTTTCAATTAAAAACACCTGTCGATAGCTTGCAAGTTGTATAAATATACCTCTTTGATAATTTGTGAACATTTGGTCAATAATTACCAGGTGACATCTGGGCATGTGTTTGACTATAAGAGCAGTATCTACTCACATTGATAATGCTTACATATTTTATCGTACATATCACAGTTGTAGACGTCGTTCTTATATGATTAAATCCATATCATTCTTTTTCAAACAGCCTTCCGGCTTTAGGGCATGGAGAATAGCACTGTCACTATCTTGCACTGAAATATATGTTTTCCGTGAGCCACAGTGGCCAAGTGGTTAAGATGTCCCAATATATTACTACAAGTCCTCCACCTTTGGATCACAAGCTCGAATCCCATGATGTTGCCTGGTACCAACCATGGTCAATGGTTTTTCTCCGGGTACTCTGACTTTCCTCCACAACCTTAATCTGACATTCCTTAAATGACCCTGGCTGTTAATAGGACAGTAAACTAATTAAACCAAATCATGCTTGTTAACCTTCAGACTGATTCGTAAAGAATCCTCCAAATCCGTCACATAAACTTGGATACCCATTACCTCTTCTTCGACGTCAATGGTTAGCTGATGTCAGCTAATTTGGTGCGTTTTTTATTGATAACTCATTGTTATTCACAGTGACTGCCTTAGCAACTACCTCTGTATAAAGACCACCTCTGTATAAAGACCACCTCTGTATAAAGACCACCTCTGTATAAAGATGACCTCTGTATAAAGACCACCTGCTTAATAAGACCACTTTGCTAGGGTTTCAACACAATTCAACCTGTGTATAAAGACCACCTGGCTATAAAGACCATTTTCCTCTGTACCGAAATTGAGGGTATTCATAGACAGGTTTAAATGTATTTTGTAAATTAGAAGTCTGTATGGTGATGCTATCATTTATAAGGTATCATGCTAGGTGAGTGCTATATATGGACATCTATTTCCATCTAAAATTATCAGTAGACAAAACCTTGGTTTAATCAAATATTAATTGTGCTTAATGTGTCTTCAATGTTCAACATTTTAATAACATACTCTGTTTGAAAGCTACTCTGTTTGAAAGCATTTTGCTGCAAAATAAAGCCTTTAGTTCATTCGACCTATACTTCCTGTGGAGATATGAAGGATCCTAAAATAAACAAGACTTTGTTCGAAATTAAAATCCCAGATTAGAAAATGTTATGATTATCACTTGTTTATTGATATTTAGTAAAACTTTGGCTCATTGTGATGTCATATATCAATAACAGATATTTATGAACCTTTCCTGTTTCATTTTATTTAGAGAATATATTTGGCAGTTCTGATTGTTAAATGCATATTATAACAGCTTAAATATCTCTTTAATGAGATTTGGTCTGAATTAGAAAAAAATAATCCTTTGGAAAATCAATAGAATCGTACATTTTAACGTATTTTGTGTTTTCAAGTGGTCTGAAAAAATAATTATAAGCATTGATGTCACTATTTTTTAACTTCACCAAGTTATGAAATAAATTTACGGGAGAAGAGTTATATAGGCTTGCCTGTTGTCTGATCCCTTTGTTATTAATAAAATATGTTGAAATCAAATGAAATAAATTTAGTTTACAAACTTTAGTGAGAATCCGCTTCACCAAAATGTCAGCCATACTTTAACTCTTTCTGGACTCTTGGCATATTAATCTGTCACAGTGACATGTAAATGTCTTCTTTCTTTTGAGATGCATTATTACGTTGTGATTCACACGTGAAAATGTTACACAAATTTATACACATGTCATAACAGGAATTTCATGTTAACTGAGATACAATTCTGATGTTATAAGAATCACACAGTTGTTTACTCCATAAGATGGGTGGCATTTATATGACATTGACTCCTTCATAAGAGCATATGGGCAATTACAGGGGAAGGGACGCTAATTACAGCAAATACGATAAGGTCAACATCTTTTTAAAAGAATAACAACATTAGTGTTATAACCCTGTTCTGATTCTTTGGGGAAATATGAGGATTATTCATGTTAACACGACCACTTTACGCAGAAATCTACCGCTTTTTAAGACCAAGCTAGATACCGCTTACCGTTTGATGTCAGAATCTTATGATTTCTTACATATTTTCAGATTTACAAAATTAGCTTTGAAGCCATAAAAGACTAAAAGTTACATTAATTCTTGCCTCGTTTCACTTCTCTGGTGGAAAATCAACGGCAAGTCAGGCAAGGTGTTTCTCAGTAATCACTCGAACCTCAAAATTTGTAAGAAGTATGATTTTTACCTGCACATACACTTCGTAACACATATATGATTTTGAATTGAGGTGTGATTATATCTTACAAGTTTTTCATCTTAGCAGGTAAATACTATATAGCCGTTATTTTTGTGCTGATGATATTTTCGCGATTTTACAGGACATTGCTATGATCGCAAAAATTTGATCCGTGAAATAATGAAAAATAGTTGAATGATGTCTACCCTTAAATCCGTGTCAAGAAAATATAACATTACAGACATGTGATTTTCGCGGTTTTTTGATCAAATCGTGAAAATTTTGGTCCACGAAAATAACTGGGTATATGGTATGTCTGATTAATGGTTGTAAATAAGAAAATTGAAACAAACTTTCGACTTTACTGGAGAGGGTTATTAATAAACAAGTACTGAAGTCTGACTAGTTTGGGTGATAATCTGATCAAGATCTATAACTACATCATCATTATCACAGAATGTTGCATAAAGTATGGATGTATTTGTATATTTATAAAGTTGTGTTGTATAATATCATTGTATAATATATTCTTATCATTATATAAGATTACAATAAGTGGAAGAACCATGCACATGTAATATACAAGATAGTACTTTATGAAGGATGATAACTAATTAGCTAATTAAAGAAGACTAAACTACTGATCTTCTACAGATATTTTATACTGATACACTTCCTTGCCTTTCTCAGTACATGTATCACCCTGTGACAGTCCCCTGTGTTTATACCAATAATGATCTGTGAAAGTCCTGTGTTTATATCGCTAATATCATGTGACATTCCCCTGTGTTTATATCAGTCATATCATATAACAGTTCCCTGTGTTTATACCAGTAAAACCATGTGACAGTCTCCTGTGTTTATACCAGTAAATCATGTGACAGTCCCCTGTACAGTCTACACTAGTGTTATTTTGTGACAGGTCCCTGTGTCTGTAACTGATAATTGCCCCATATGTCATGGTATACATGTAGTGTGTAATACTAGTACTAACGAGTTTGAATAATTGATTAGTGACAGGATCGGACAGGGAAGTTAGCTGTCTATATATGTGTATATGTCCTCCTCGTGTTTATATTCATACTCTGGCTTTATTGTTACTATATAACATCAATACCACAGGTTACACAATCCATATGGGCCTCTGTTTTGTAATATATAACTGTCATAAATAGGGAAGTGTCTCAGTAACATGGTATTGTATCAGTATATACTGTAAGGTAGGGAGGTGTCTCAACAACACAGTTTTGTATCAGTGTGAAGTGTAAGGTAGGGAGGTGTCTCAGTAACACAGTTTTGTATCAGTGTGAAGTGTAAGGTAGGGAGGTGTCTCAGTAACACAGTATTGTATCAGTGTGAAGTGTAAGGTAGGGAAGTGTCTCAGTAACACAGTATTGTATCAGTGTGTAGTGTAAGGTAGGGAGGTGTCTCAGTAACACAGTATTGTATCAGTGTGTAGTGTATCAGTATATACTGTAAGGTAGGGAGGTGTCTCAGTAACACAGTATTGTATCATTGTATACTGTAAGGTAGGGAAGTGTCTCAGTAACACAGTATTGTATCGTGTGTAGTGTAAGGTAGGGAAGTGTCTCAGTAACACAGTATTGTATCGTGTGTAGTGTAAGGTAGGGAAGTGTCTCAACAACACAGTGTTGTATCAGTGTGTAGTGTAAGGTAGGGAGGTGTCTCAGTAACACAGTATTGTATCAGTGTGTAGTGTAAGGTAAGAGGTGTCTCAGTAACACTGTATTGTATCAGTGTGTTGTATAAAGTAGGGAGGTGTCTCAGTAACACAGTATTGTATCAGTGTATACTGTAAGGTAGGGAGGTGTCTCAGTAACACAGTTTTGTATCAGTGTGAAGTGTAAGGTAGGGAGGTGTCTCAGTAACAAAGTATTGTATCAGTGTGTAGTGTAAGGTAGGGAGGTATTTCAGTGACACAGTATTGTATCAGTGTGTAGTGTAAGGTAGGGAGGTGTCTCAGTAACACAGTATTGTATCATTGTATACTGTAAGGTAGGGAAGTGTCTCAGTAACACAGTATTGTATCAGTGTATACTGGAAGGTAGGGAGGTGTCTCAGTAACACAGTATTGTATCAGTGTGTTGTTTAAGGTAGGGAGGTGTCTCAGTAACACAGTATTGTATCAGTGTGTAGTGTAAGGTAGGGAGGTGTCTCAGTAACACAGTATTGTATCAGTGTATACTGTAAGGTAGGGAGGTGTCTCAGTAACACAGTATTGTATCAGTGTATACTGTAAGGTAGGGAGGTGTCTCAGTAGCACAGTATTGTATCAGTGTATACTGTAAGGTAGGGAGGTGTCTCAGTAACACAGTATTGTATCAGTGTGTAGTGTAAGGTAGGGAGGTGTCTCAGTAACACAGTATTGTATCAGTGTGTAGTGTAAGGTAGGGAGGTGTCTCAGTAACACAGTATTGTATCAGTGTGTACTGTAAGGTAGGGAAGTGTCTCAGTAACACAGTATTGTATCAGTGTGTACTGTAAGGTAGGGAGGTGTCTCAGTAACACAGTATTGTATCAGTGTGTAGTGTAAGGTAGGGAGGTGTCTCAGTAACACAGTATTGTATCAGTGTGTAGTGTAAGGTAGGGAGGTGTCTCAGTAACACAGTATTGTATCAGTGTGTAGTGTAAGGTAGGGAGGTGTCTCAGTAACACAGTATTGTATCAGTGTGTAGTGTAAGGTAGGGAGGTGTCTCAGTAACACAGTATTGTATCAGTGTGTAGTGTAAGGTAGGGAGGTGTCTCAGTAACACAGTATTGTATCAGTGTGTAGTGTAAGGTAGGGAGGTGTCTCAGTAACACAGTATTGTATCAGTGTGTAGTGTAAGGTAGGGAGGTGTCTCAGTAACACAGTATTGTATCAGTGTGTAGTGTAAGGTAGGGAGGTGTCTCAGTAACACAGTATTGTATCAGTGTGTAGTGTAAGGTAGGGAGGTGTCTCAGTAACACAGTATTGTATCAGTGTGTAGTGTAAGGTAGGGAGGTGTCTCAGTAACACAGTATTGTATCAGTGTGTAGTGTAAGGTAGGGAGGTGTCTCAGTAACACAGTATTGTATCAGTGTGTAGTGTAAGGTAGGGAGGTGTCTCAGTAACACAGTATTGTATCAGTGTGTAGTGTAAGGTGGGGAGGTGTCTCAGTAACACAGTATTTTATCAGTGTGAAGTGTAAGGTAGGGAAGTGTCTCAGTAACAAAGTATTGTATCAGTGTATACTGTAAGGTAGGGAGGTGTCTCAGTAACACAGTATTGTATCAGTATGTACTGTAAGGTAGGGAGGTGTCTCAGTAACACATTATTGCATCAGTGTATACTGTAAGGTAGGGAGGTGTCTCAGTAACACAGTATTGTATCAGTATGTACTGTAAGGTAGGGAGGTGTCTCAGTAACACAGTATTGCATCAGTGTATACTGTAAGGTAGGGAGGTGTCTCAGTAACACAGTATTGTATCAGTGTGTAGTGTAAGGTAGGGAGGTGTCTCAGTAACACAGTATTGTATCAGTGTGTAGTGTAAGGTAGGGAAGTGTCTCAGTAACACAGTATTGTATCAGTATATACTGTAAGGTGGGGAGGTGTCTCAGTAACACAGTATTGTATCAGTGTGTTGTTTAAGGTAGGGAGGTGTCTCGGTATCACAGTATTGTATCAGTATATACTGTAAGGTAGGGAAGTGTCTCAGTAACAAAGTATTGTATCAGTATATACTGTAAAGTAGGGAGGTGTCTCAGTAACACAGTATTGTATCAGTATATACTGTAAGGTAGGGAGGTGTCTCAACAACACAGTGTTGTATCAGTGTGTAGTGTAAGGTATGGAAGTGTCTCAGTAACACAGTATTGTATCAGTGTGTAGTGTAAGGTAGGGAGGTGTCTCAGTAACACAGTTTTGTATCAGTGTGTAGTGTAAGGTAGGGAAGTGTCTCAGTAACACATTATTGTATCAATATGTACTGTAAGGTAGGGAGGTGTCTCAGTAATACAGTATTGTATCAGTGTGTAGTGTAAGGTAGGGAGGTGTCTCAGTAATACAGTATTTTGATCGTGTATATTGTAAGGTAGGGAAGTGTCTAAGTAACACAGTATTGAAACAATATACTGGCAATGGATTTGAGTAGCATTTAGTATTGTATTAGTGTATTTTGTAAGGCAGAGAATTAGTAACACTTTGTTCAGTAATTTAGGTTGAAGTGTTGGAGTAACACCGTATTCAATATTGTACTTTGGTGTAACGGTAACAGATTGGAGTATCAAGGTTTCCTAAGGCAGGAAATCCAATACAGTAATCCTGGTTGTCAGTCACACCATGGCAGTACCAATACAATCGGCCCTGGATCAATTATCAGTACCAGAAATTTAGACCTATATATATATATGTGTGTGTTGACTTTTTCCTGCAGTGGTGTGGCCGTCCCACAGGAATACACAGGTAGATCTACAGACAAGGCGAGACGTTAGTGCTATTGTCAATTTCACTATTATCTGTTAGATCAGTGCAGGCTTTCATTTAATGTGACAACTATTGGAAAAGGGTTGAGGATTATAGCCGACTTGTGTGAATCAGCTGTAGTATGGATTATTAGAGAGAGCTTGTATCATTGTTAATCAGAAGACAAGGAGCCGTGATACTGGAGCCGTAGTTATAATATCTGCACTCGTAACAGCTGTAGATGTTTTTTAACTGTGACAATGACGATTCAAGACATCCACTAAGCCCTTAACCGTTTGTGCATTGATAACGAAGCGGCGTTAGGTGATGTCGCGTCAGAACCCTTCCACATGTTAGACCGTTACAACCAAAACATACAGCATGTGACTCTGCTAGACTTTGGTTTTTGTTCCATATATAGCAGCTACACTGCAAGGCTATATAGATAGACTCCTAAGTATGTCTCTACAATGGCTGTCGATGAAGTGTGTCTCCAAAACAAATCAACTTTGGGATCATTCTTGTTGAAATTTCAATGAGTTTGTTTTTTATTTGGATGTGTAGCTGAGTAAGAAGCTGAATGAGTGAGAAGGGTACAATGGGTAAACAATTACTCGTGGCTCTAAACCGTCGCCTAAACAACCTAAGGTCTGCACTAGGCTTTGATGTTTCTGCTTCAGATCGGGAGGAGAAAGCGGTGACCGCTGTCAAAAGGGACCCCATCATGGCTGAAAATTTTCTGCAGAAGTTAAAACAGAAAAAATCGGACAAATATCTTAACATCGAGGTTAGGGTAAGTAGCTGTATTTTTTCAGACTTTTGGAAGGTCAAAGTTTTATGGAATGATTTAATTGATTTTCTTTATTCTTAAACTGGAATCTTTCATCAAAGCACAAAAAAAAAACCAATTAGAGTAGAAATTTAAATATTATTTATTTTCAACACCCTATCTATTAAAAGAAATAGATCTTTTTGAATGTAAATGTTAAATCAACCGTAATAAAATAAACTGTCCTATGGTAAATAAAGCCCTTGACCTTAATCAATAACTTACAATGAACACAATGAAATGATAAATGAAGGCGATGGTCATTTCAAATCATCCATTAAAAACCAACTTCATAGAAAAGCTCATAGGAAGCATATTTCTTTAAAATTGACCACAGTAAAATAAACTGCCCATGATAAAGTATTGTCCTTTATCAATTAAAATAAACCACCGTAAAATAAACTGCCCATGATAAAGTATTGTCCTTTATCAATTAAAATTAATACAGTAAAATAAACTGCCCAATGATAAAGTATTGTCCTTTATCAATTAAAATTAGCACAGTAGAATAAACTCCCCATTGATAAAGCATTGTCCTTTATCAATTAAAATTAACCACAGTAAAATAAGCTGCCCAATGATTAAGTATTGTCCTTTATCAATTAAAAATAACACAGTAAAATAAACTGCCCAATGATTAAGTATTGTCCTTTATCAATTAAAAATAAACCACAGTAAAATAAATTGCCCATGATAAAGTATTGTCCTTTATCAAGTAAAATAAACCACCGTAAAATAAACTGCCCATGTTAAAGTATTGTCCTTTATCAATTAAAATTAACACAGTAAAATAAACTGCCCAATGATAAAGTATTGTCCTTTATCAATTAAAATTAGCACAGTAGAATAAACTCCCCATTGATAAAGAATTGTCCTTCATCAATTGAAATTAACACAGTAAAATAAACTCCCCAATGATAAAGCATTGTCCTTTATCAATTGAAATTAACCACAGTAAAATAAACTGCCCCATGATAAAGTATTGTTCTTTATCAATTAAAATTAACACAGTAAAATCAACTACCCAATGACATAGTATTGTCATTTATCAATTAAAATTAACAATTATGATAGTGAAATTAATTGCCTCATGATAAAGTGTATAGTCCTGATCCTGAACCACTTTATGATAAAGTAAAGCCTATATTGTAAATTGAAATAAACCACAGTAAAATGCCTTGCCCACTATGGTGATATCCTAGTGCAGTTTTTTACAAACACTGCCTCAATTTAAAACAACAGAACATTGGCAGCAGATTTTGGAACGTTTTTGCTTATCCTTCGTTTCCTTACACCTGACATTATGCATTTGCATAATTTGACATTTGCCTAACTATTTACTTTTCAGGGTCCAATTTCAATAGAATTTTGCCCTTTGCTATAAAATATTTTAAAGACCATTTTCCTTGATCTCTTGACCCCTTCATAGACAATTTTGACTCTACTTAGTACTTTGACTGAGAAAAAAAAACCTTTTATTAATCCTTTTCATATATTAGATAGTACCATATATATATATCCATCAGAAGTATACATATTGGAATAAGATTGGAAGTGTTTAACCTACCAAGCCCTATTTGTATATGGTTGTATGTTAGGTGTCTTGATGTAAAGACCTTTTCATTGTTAAACTATACAGAATTAATGCTGTATTGGAAGTCTGTAGAATGAAGGCATTCCTTTTGACAGAATCATGAATATATCGATCAGAAAATTGAATGTTTCCAAAGTCAAACAAGTCAAAATGAAAGTTAAATGATCATTCAGGTATTGATTCTGAAATTGTTTCAGTTATGAAGAAATCATTTAGTCTAGAGTACCATAGATCTCCACAATATAAAGGCATGGGGCTTAATATATAATAAAAGGAGTAAAATAAGTCCTTAAAAACTGTGGCACACCAGACATTCAATGTACCTGACAAACATTTCACTCAAGTCCAAATACCTCTTGCTGTTTCACTTTATAAGAAACCTTTTAATGATTATTCAGACTATTGTCTGGTCTTTAAATGGTACCTGCTGTCTCTATTACATGACCGTATAAGGTGTTTAAGTTAGGAATGGTTAATTCTAATTTCTACCTAAAATAATATTTTATCAAGACATTTTTTATCTTTCGATGCTTGAGACTTCGAGGCAAGAGTGATGTCCCCTGGCTGGGATAAACATTGGTCTGTATAAATAGTAGTTTCTGTTTAAAATGGAGTAGGACAACTTGCATGATTGATCTGAACATAATGGATGTGTTCTTTGGTGTCTTTGGCAGTATGCTTTGATTTAATTTGATAAGGACAAGAGTTTTTACTATCACAAGGAGACACTACACAAACATACTGCAGCCTCCCATAACACACTATCACATGGAGACACAACACAAATATACCACAGAATTCCAAAACACACTATCACAGAAGACACAACACAAATATACCACAATCTCCCAAAACTCACTATCACAAGGGGACACAACAAGAACATACTGCAGCCTCCCAAAAAACTATCCCCAGGAGACACAACACGAACATACTGCAGCCTCCCAAAACACTATCCCCAGGAGACACAACACGAACATACTGCAGCCTCCCAAAACACAATATCACAAGGAGACACAAAACAAACATACTGCAGCTTCCCGAAACACTATTACCAGGAGATACAACACAAACTTACTACAGCCTCCCAAATAGCACATGAAGGGAAAGCTGTCCTTAAATAACTTTAACTGTTCAAAACAGAATTAACAATATGAAACCAGAGCAAATCAAAATGTCTTTCTGTGTTCAGTTTTTGGGTGAGAATATTTCAGAGACATGATAATAGGTTGACTAAACAATATACTGACATTCAAACTGATACTTGGCAACTATGTGCATTGGTGGAAACAAGACGGATTTCATCTCAATTAGCTAAGCTGATTTTCATTTCTTAAGAAGAGAAGCTGAGTTGGTCTTTGAAGAACTTAAACAAAATATGTTATCTTAGGTATGTTTATTTGAATAATAACTCATCATTTGTAAATAGTGTATGATACCATTAATCATAAAAGATAGATTTCATTCATACAAAAGTTGATTTATATTTCCCCCACACCATACTTTCACTAGCTCCATCGAATCCTCTCTATCCTCCAACACACCTCTTTAAAACACCCACACCCCAGCCCCTGTACAGACTTTAAGATATATATTGTTTATTTACTCTTATTTACAAACAATCCTGTCACATTATAGATGTTCTATAACTCATTTTACACCCTATACTTGCCAAGTTTGTCTGCTGTAAAGACGTTTTTTTCCTCTTAGACGATTTTTATGTTTTCCTCTGATGGCACGCCATGACTGACAGTGTTAGATTACAAAATGACCAGGCTGATTCAACCCGTGAATCGTCTATAAATGGATTTCCATGTATAAGGTGTCGACCATGTCACCTTAGCCTGGACAACAAGACATGTACGTCTATTAGAGCGTTTTACTACGTCAAAGGGCTTGATCTATTATCTGGGAGAGAATGGAACGTACTGACACTGCTCATATCCGTAATGTGTCTTTTTTCGCTTTTTATTGTTACTTCAACAGATGTGAAGCCTGAAATATCAACAGTAGAGTCTGTCTAGTCAGTCAGCTTGATATGTCAATCAGGATAATGACATTATATCTGTCTTATACATGTATGTTTGCCATGTATTGTCTTGTGATACTTAGACTTCTAGTCCCTAAATTGTACTAGGAGAACAGGGGAAAGGGGTTAGTCCCCTTAACAGTATCAGGAAGGAAAGGGAAAGGAGTGGTCAACAGTCCCTATACTGTACCAGGAGTGAAGGGAAAGGAGTGGTCTATAGTCCCTCTACAGTACCAGGAGGAAAGGGAAAGGAGTGGTCTATAGTCCCTATACAGTACTGGGGGGAGGGGGAAGGGGAAAGGAGTGGTCTATAGTCCCTATTCAGTACCAGGAGGGAAGGGGAAAGGAGTGGTCTATAGTCCATGTACAGTACCAGTAGGGAAGGGAAAGGAGTGGTCTATAGTCCCTATGCAGTACCAGTAGGAAAGGGGAAAGAAGTGGTCTATAGTCCTTATACAGTACCAGGAGGAAAGGGGAAAGGAGTGGTCTATAGTCCCTATACAGTACCAGGAGAAAAGGGGAAAGGAGGGGGTCTATAGTCCCTATACAGTACCAGTAGGGAAGGGGAAAGAAGTGGTCTATAGTCCCTATACAGTACCAGGAGGGAAGGGGAAAGGAGTGGTCTATAGTCCCTATACAGTACCAGGAGGGAAGGGGAAAGGAGTGGTCTATAGTCCCTATACAGTACTGGGAGGGAAGGGGAAAGGAGTGGTCTATAGTCCCTATACAGTACTGGGAGGGAAGAGGAAAGGAGTGGTCTACAGTCCCTATACAGTACTGGGAGGGAAGGGGAAAGGAGTGGTCTATAGTCCCTATACAGTACCAGGAGGGAAGGGGAATTGAGGGGTCTTTAGTCCCTATACAGTACCAGGAGGAAAGGGAAAGAAGTAGTCTATAGTCCCTATACAGTACCAGGAGGGAAGAGGAAAGGAGGGGTCTATAGTCCCTATACAGTACCAGACAGGAAGGGGAAAGGAGTGGTCTGTAGTCCCTATACAGTACCAGGAGGGAAGAGGAAAGGAGTGGTCTACAGTCCCTATACAGTACTGGGAGGGAAGGGGAAAGGAGTGGTCTATAGTCCCTAAGCATTCCAGGAAGGAGGGGTTTGAGGATGGGGTTTTTCCCAAAAGGACTGGTCACATATTGGGCTTGTAGAATGTACCAGTATCACCAGGCAGCAAATGAACAATTCAGGCCCGATGGGCATTTGTTTATTTTGTTTTGATATGCATTTATATCAGATGTATATGGGGAAAATATAAAGAAATAATTTGTATTATAGCCTACATTGAGAAAGTCATTGGGTCACCACAGCACCAAAGAACGTCTATACCTGTATATTCCTAGAAGACCAGAAATAGATAAATGTCACGCTCGTTAATTTTTTATGTATATCTATAATACATGCAATATCAGACTGACTGGAGTCTAACTTCATTACAAACCCTATAGCAAGAGAAAACATATCAAATATTTACTACTTTTCCTTTTTAAAATTTCTATTTTTGTATATATATAAAATTCTGCGAGCTGGCAAGTATGGAATTTTTAATGGTGACAGTGTAGATCTGGAAATAAAGCAATCGATCAATACGTAGATGGTAGTGGAGTATATAATTCATGGGTAGAGCTGGTGACATTTACATGGTAATGGTTATACTGATGATAAAATTCACAGTCATGTTAAAGTTTCAATTGAAACATGAAAGACTAAAACCTACGACAAAACAAGAAATGACTATAACACTTAAGTTACACAACCTTTTTTTTAATTTTCACTAATGTTGATATTATATTGATCTACTTGCATTCAACAGGGAAAGCTCAGTTGGAAAAAAATCATATTAAGAAGAAAACTTTTGTCAACAAGTAGGTAACCACTATATTTTCCGAACAGAGTATAAAGTCACTTAAATCTTTATTGCACCAGTATTACTTTTCGGTAGGAGGGGTGAGGGAGGGGGAGGGAGGTCTTTTCTATGAGGTAAGGTCTGTATACAGTCAGGGTGGTGATCTCTACCATAACACAAGGTCTGTATACAGTAGAGATGTGGTGTGGATCTCTACCATATGACAAGGTCTGTATACAGTAGAGTTGTGTTGGGGATCTCTATCATAAGACAATTGTAAGATTTATTTTCAGTAGAGATGTGTTGAGGTCTCTACCATAAGACAATTGTAAGATTTGTTTTCTGTAGAGATGTGTTGGGATCTCTACCATAAGACAATTGTAAGATTTGTGTTCAGTAGAGATGTATTGAGAGTCTCTACCATAAGACAATTGTAAGATTTGTGTTCAGTAGAGATATGTTGAGAGTCTCTACCATAAGACAATTGTAAGATTTGTTTTCAATAGAGATGTGTTGAGGTCTCTACCATAAGACAATTGTAAGATTTGTTTTCAGTAGAGATGTGTTGAGGTCTCTACCATCAGACAATTGTAAGATTTGTGTTCAGTAGAGATGTGTTGGGGATCTCTACCATCAGACAATTGTAAGATTTGTGTTCAGTAGAGATGTGTTGAGGTCTCTTCCATCAGACAATTGTAAGATTTGTGTTCAGTAGAGATTTGTTGGGGATCTCTACCATAAGACAATTGTAAGATTTGTGTTCAGTAGAGATGTGTTGGGGATCTCTACCATAAGACAATTGTAAGATTTGTGTTCAGTAGAGAT
>SAYR01052707.1:884456-965820 GCA_004382745.1 Argopecten irradians irradians | reverse complement strand
TCTATGAGGTAAGGTCTGTATACAGTCAGGGTGGGGATCTCTACCATAACACAAGGTCTGTATACAGTAGAGATGTGGTGTGGATCTCTACCATATGACAAGGTCTGTATACAGTAGAGTTGTGTTGGGGATCTCTATCATAAGACAATTGTAAGATTTATTTTCAGTAGAGATGTGTTGAGGTCTCTATCATAAGACAGTTGTAAGATTTGTTTTCAGTAGAGATATGTTGAGGGTCTCTACCATCAGACAATTGTAAGATTTGTTTTCAGTAGAGATGTGTTGAGAGTCTCAGCTACCATAAGACAATTGTAAGATTTGTTTTCTGTAGAGATGTGTTGGGATCTCTACCATAAGACAATTGTAAGATTTGTTTTCAGTAGAGATGTGTTGAGATTCTCTACCATCAGACAATTGTAAGATTTGTTTTCTGTTGAGATGTGTTGGGATCTCTACCATAAAACAATTGTAAGATTTGTTTTCTGTAGAGATGTGTTGGGATCTCTACCATAAAACAATTGTAAGATTTGTTTTCAGTAGAGATGTGTTGAGATTCTCTACCATCAGACAATTGTAAGATTTGTTTTCAGTAGATATGTGTTGAGATTCTCTACCATAAGACAGTTGTAAGATTTGTTTTCTGTAGAGATGTGTTGGGATCTCTACCATAAAACAATTGTAAGATTTGTTTTCAGTAGAGATGTATTGAGAGTCTCTACCATAAGACAATTGTAAGATTTGTTTTCAGTAGAGATGTGTTGGGATCTCTACCATCAGACAATTGTAAGATTTGTTTTCAGTAGAGATGTGTTGAGGTCTCTACCATCAGACAATTGTAAGATTTGTGTTCAGTAGAGATGTGTTTGGGGTCTATACCATAAGACAATAGTAAGATTTTTTTCAGTAGAGATGTGGTGGAGGTCTCTACAGTTGAGATGCTGTAAATATTTCTACCATCATATCAGTAATATGGAGCAAATTTGAACAATAAAATTGTCTAATTGGTACGAAAGGCTTACAGGAAGGCCAATTGAGGGAATTTATGTATCTGGCTGGGATACTTTTCAAATGTAAACACAGACATTTGAAATGGCATAGAAGTAAGAAAAACATAGAGCTGTTATTGTCTATAGATGTGTTGTTGTTGTCTGCAGTTTCTACATGTTATGCATATGTATGAGCGGTAATGAGCATGCCTGTTGTATAATCCTAGTTCTAATCAGCCAGAGAGTATAGTGGAGGGTTAGTGTTACCTAGGTATCATACAATGGTCCTCACTTAATCCTCGGGATGTCCTCAGGTCACCAAGGTGTGGATTAGACGATGAGTTCTCGGTGATGCTAAGCTAGCTATGTCTCTGATCAGTCCTGGAGAATATCAATATTAGTTGTAAAATCTTAATTCACCTGAGCAAAAATGTTGTATATAACACTGGGTTTGCTGTATTATGTCAGGATATTATACAGGTCCTCTGGGCCTGCTAAACAAATTCTATACATTGTTAAATAACGACAGTCATTTTAACATTAGATGGCCATATTCAATTCAGTCTTGGTTTTAAGGTTGTCATGGTATATGATCAGTGTAAATGAAAGTTATTATTTGACCAATTTAATTAAAATTTGATGGTCATTATCAAATAACTCTGTACACTCTGTATGAACAGTTTATGGAGAAGATAATGAACATCAAATTTTGATTAGATTGCCATTTGACACACTGGTATTAAGATACATAGATGTAAAAGGGGCGGGTCAGTGTGGTTTGTACATAGTGTTAAATACGGTCTCTGCCACTCAGCTGAGGAAGCATGATTCTTTGGCTCAGTCGGTAGAGCCGTAGGTTTTTCACACCGGAGACCCGGGTTCGATTCCTGGTCGTGGCACTTGACAGGAATGTGTATTTCTTCTACATTGGCACCCAACTAAATAACCCATGGAAGGTGGTTAAAAAGTCTCGGGTTGAGATTTAGGAAATTTTAAAAAAAACAGGAGGAGTAGTGTAAAAGGAGCGGGTCGGTGTGGTTTGTACATAGTGTTAAATATGGTCTCTGTCACTCAGCTGAGGGAGCATGCTTCTTTGGCTCAGTCGGTAGAGCCGTAGATTTCCATGCCGGAGACCCGCGTTCGATTCCTGGTCGGGGCACTCGACAGGAATGTGTATTTTCCCTGTTCTTCTACATAGATATAGTATCATTATGTCTCTGCTTTAACCTTTCTTAGAGGAAAACAAGGAAAACAATGTATTTCTCTTCCCATTTTTTATTCGCTGTGATTTAACAGAATCGCCACCATCAGAAATGGTTATAACGTGATCCAAGAGAGAGCATTGTATCTATTCCATTAAGAATTAAGAAGTGCTGTATGTATGGCTTCTGATGTCCTACCCTGCTACACAAACTCTCTGATTCCCAGCTTGTTTTTGTAAACAGCTGGGCATGCAAAGCACAATCTCCAGAAAATGTTTTATAATTCATGTGCTGTATGGATCAAATCGGCAAAAATCTCACGCCTGGTCTAAATATAGCCAGCATCCAATGCCATGCGTACTGGGCAGTCGGCAGAAACAAGGAAATTCGAATAAATATTTGATGTAATTAAAGGATGCAAGCATGACTAAAGCAATGACTTGGTCTTTTGAATGCTTGAGAAAGGTACATGATCGACTAACATGCAAGCTTGTATCTGACCCTGAACAGGAAGAAATCATTACTGCTATCACTTTTCTCATTAATTTATTGCTAACCTTATATAGCTTAAAGGTGAAACAGCTTCTTAAATCTTTCAACAAAGTAATTAGTAATCTTATTATGTCGGGGAATATTTTGATACTTTTTAGTTCAACGGGAACAAACTGCTTTCAATTGATATATTTATGGTTTAACTAGTGCGGTCTTAAACATTTATTTAGAAATCTTACAACAGTTACTATTATACAACATTACAGTCTAAGCTGGAGAATCAAAACTTCTTAATTAATGGTTAATTGCCAATCAAAGTATGATATGTTTCATGAAAAACTATTTACTAAAATCTGAAATAAATGCACAATATGTATAGGAATACTTTTTTGTATCACCCTACATGTAACTTAATTCATTTTCTCATACCAAACTACATTATTTTCACAAGATACAAATTTTAAGAAACACTTAAGGATTTATTAAAGAAATGGAATAAAATTAACAAAGTTATCATTCATAAAGGAAAAAAAAACTGTATGCATCAGTTAATATCAATAATGTTTCCATTACCTTTTTTCACGAAAACGACACATTAAAAGATCTGAAATAAATGTAGAAGATGGAATAAAACTTTTTCTTATAACCACAAACTCCATTTTCCCATACTATGAACCACATTATACTGCTACCCTTTACCTTAATTCTCTGAGATATGAATACCAATTTCAGGCAACATCAGGTCAGAATTAAGGTTTCATCCTTCAGCTGTCTTCTGTCTTATGATCTGACACCTAATAAATGATCCTGGCTATCGTTGTCGGATGTTTAAATCATAATAATAAAAAAAAATACATCAAAAAATCATTCTCTTAACACTTTTATTGCTTTTAGATGTCAAAAAGTTAATAACAGCAATATTTGACATTTGCATAGCATCTGCTTGTTTTTGTTATTTCAGAAGAACAACATCTCCAGTAGAGATATATAAGTTTATTTTATAAGTGTAGGTATGCTTTAGATTGATTTAACATATCCTGTTAACAGTCATGATAGGACCATTTAAGGATGAGCCAGGCTTAGATGGTGGAGGAAAACCAGAGTACCCTGAGAAAAACCACTGACCAGTGGTCAGTACCAGGCAAATGCTCTACATGGAAGTTAAACTCATGACGCAGGGCTTGTGGTAATGTGTCGGGACAGATTAACTACTCGGCCACCACTGCTCCTTTATATTCATTCTTTAAAGGTGTAAAAATAAAATAAGTATTTTAAAACTAAATTTCAACAGCGGACTGTGGAGCAATTAAACCAGACTCAAAATCTTGATAAAAATCCTAACTGAAGATTTGAAAATAGTTTATTGGTAACTAGAGAAACAATTTTTCATTGTAGAAACAATGTTTCATTGTAAGTTAATTAGAGAAATCACCATTCTACAGTCCTAACCTGATTTGGCACTGAATTATTCAAATGTAATTGGTATTTGAAGGTCGTGAGACATTGAGATATGCTAATTAGGCTTTGTAAGGCGCCTAGGATCACAGCGGACTACCACTAGCATCACAATTGTTCTCTAGTATTTCGAGCTTTTTGGGTGTTTTCTATCAAGAAATATCAGTAAAGCATTGTGTAGAGACTGATTAGGGGAATGAGAATAGACTCCGAGGGACTAAACTTTAGACAAATTCTATTATTTAATTTGATTTCAATGCCAGAATTATGTTCCAACAAAATGTCAAGATCTTGTTTGAAGGAAAATAGATTGAGAAACATAAAGATTGAATTTTATAGAATATCAATAACTCGATCATGACAGAAGATGGTCCTAACTCTCATCATGTAGTACCATTCTTCACGTCATCGGCTTGACCAATAGCCAAGCAGTATATGCAACCACACATTATGCTCGCAAACCTATATTCAATTTCGTAGCAAATTCGTCGTAACATACAAAAAAGAAAATATCACATTCGGTACCCAGATGGTTTGTAGGACAGCTGCCGCTTATCCAATTGTATCTACTTCTAGACTTATGCAGTTTGTGGGATGAAAAGTTAGAACAAAATTGTTAATTCTTTAATATTACTTACCAAGCCTATTCTGTTATTTTACATAACTAACCAATTTCATGGTTTCCATTGGCAAAAACTTTCCACCCAGTCTGATTTTGTTCCCTGTCTTTTCTGGGGCTTTATTTGCTTGTAATCACAATTTTGTCTTGGCTTCAATGATAGTCAAAGAAGATGAGGCTAATTTGTTGCTTTCAAAACATGGACAAAGATTTTTTTAAAATTCTGAACAGCTAGATTCTGTTATTTTTAGGTTAAAACTTCCAAATATTAAGAATTTGTGTTAAAGTCCATTTTTAATAAAGTTAATCACATTAAGTTAAATTGAAACTTGGGTCAAGTTGGCCTTTCCATTAGTCAAAACACATAAACAGATACATATATTAAGAAAAAATATTTAAACTGCTACTTGTATTTTTGATGCTATACACACTATGATTGAGGAGAAAATTTGACCTAGTTTATAAAATCCAATCTTACTGAGACTAGGTCAATATATTATATACTATTAATATATATATGGCATCAGTTTTCTGGAGAAGAAATGTTGGGGTGTTTTTTTGTCAATTAGTGAATTGTAATCATATACTTTATCAATGCATATTTGATATCATATGATTTAATTGAAAATAGTATTTTACATGCAACCATATTCAACATATTGAATTATCCGGCATTAATTAAATAAATTCACAGAAAAGAGCTGAAATTGAAAAGTGTTTCATTAAATTATCTTCTTAATTTTGAGGAATGATTTAAGAGTATGTCACATAAACGGAGAAAACTAACTGTATTAAAATGAATCTTTATTAAAATGAATACATTGCCTAAAAGTGTTTGTGTCTGAAATTAGATATAAACCCTTTAGTGACATTAGGTTTTAGACATTCGATAACCACAGACGTACAATATTGTCAACTTTATGTTTATTTCAGTTCACATTCAGTAAAACTCTGGTACCTTTGTTATTGTATTGTTGCACGTTTCAATGTTTGATAAATCCTTTCAAATTTGTTAAAATTTCAATGGTTATTGATTTCGATCATTGTAATATCTTTTATTGCACAGCTATGATGAAAGTGTTTCTTGTTTTTGCAGGCCATCGTTCGTAACCAAGACGAGTTCCCGTACACAGTTTCCATGACTCCAGAAAACGTCCTGAAGAACGTCAATCAAGATGTTGTACCTTGTAAGTTAAGGAATCCTGTCATCAAATTTATTCCATTTTATATATACAGTCAAACCTGTCCATAATGACCACCCCAAGACACAAAAATGGTCTAAATAGCCAAGTGGCCTTTATACACAGGTCAAAATGTGCTATAAATTACCTTTTGGAGCCATACGCAAATGGTCTTATTAAACAGGTGGTCTTTATACAGAGGTTGTCACTAAGGCAGGTGGTCTTTATACAGAGGTTGTCACTAAGGCAGGTGGTCTTTATACAGAGGTTGTCACTAAGGCAGGTGGTCTTTATACAGAGGTTGTCAGTAAGGCAGGTGGTCTTTATACAGAGGTTGTCACTAAGGCAGATTTAACTGTAAATTTTGTATGAACTTTTTACTTTTTTGTGGTACTAAAGTCTGATTGTAACTTGTTGTGACTGGTCCAAATGCTTATACCCGGTAGTCATTTGATAGATTTTTTGCCTTTAAGTAATATTTCCAATAATTCTTCAGTCTGACAATAAGTTATTGTCATCTGTTCTGTTTAGTCATAACTTATTTCCATCTGTTCTATTGTTTAGTTAGAACTTATTGTCATCTGTTCTATTGTTTAGTTATATTTTATTGTCATCTGTTCTATTGTTTAGTTGTAACTTATTGTCATCTGTTCTATTGTTTAGTTATAACTTATTGTCATCTGTTCTATTGTTTAGTTATAACTTATTGTCATCTGTTCTATTGTTTAGTTATAACTTATTGTAATCTGTTCTATTGTTTAGTTATAACTTATTGTCATCTGTTCTATTGTTTGTTTATGACTTATTGTCATCTGTTCTATTGTTTAGTTATAACTTATTGTCATCTGTTCTATTGTTTGTTTATGACTTATTGTCATCTGTTCTATTGTTTAGTTATAACTTATTGTCATCTGTTCTATTGTTTTGTAATAACTTATTGTCATCTGTTCTATTTTTTAGTTATAACTTATTGTCATCTGTTCTATTGTTTAGTTATAACTTATTGTCATCTGTTCTATTTTTAGTTATAACTTATTGTCATCTGTTCTATTGTTTGTTTTTGACTTATTGTCATCTGTTCTATTGTTTAGTTATAACTTATTGTCATCTGTTCTATTGTTTGTTTATGACTTATTGTCATCTGTTCTATTGTTTAGTTATAACTTATTGTCATCTGTTATATTGTTTAGTTATAACTTATTGTCATCAGTTCTATTGTTTAGTTATAACTTAATGTCATCTGTTCTATTGTTTATAACTTATTGTCATCTGCCTTATTGTACAACTATCAATGATACAGCTGGTCCTATAGTTGACATTACCTTATTTCCACTGCATAACTGTTTGCCTATAAGTGATATTTTCCACCGATTCTTCAGTCTGGCGATAACTTATTGTCCGGGGCCCTAGATTATGGTGGTAGCTGCCATCAGCAGACAACCTGATTAAAGTCCATACTGCTAAAAGCAGTATTGACACCATTTCAACCTAATTACCAAGGGCTAGGAAAATGTGCTTGAACTGTTAGATTAGCTAGATTTCACGATTGATAATGGAAACAGGTTTTTTTTTACTACCACAGTATATTATACCTACGACCATAACACTAGAGACCTCTAATATTGTTTATACGGTCACATGCGTACAACACAGAAAATCTGGGTCAGTCATAGCCATAATTAGTCTTTTTATAAATATAAAGGAGTACTAATTGGTCCAGGGGCTTGCTATATTACTGGAAAATGGTTGGAAATAATGGTGTAGGCCTATTGATATGTAATATAGAATTTCTGTCTTTATTGATTTAACATATAAAATGCCAAAAAAAGCTTAACCTGTCTTTTTAATTAATTTTTTTTTTTTTTTTTTTTTAAGTTTCTCCATACAACATATGCTTTATTTGAAACCCTCTGTTGCCCTCATTTACTCCTTAAACTTTTGCTTTTCTTTACAGTAAATATCACAGAAATACTGTAGTATCTGTCTTTGTCCAGTTGTCCAATCATATCAAGTCTTATGTTATCATGTTATCCAATCATATCAAGTCTTGCTTTGTCCAACTGTTCAATCAAATCTTTTCTTCTGTTGTTTAATCATGTCAAGTCTTGTATTGTCCAGTTGTCCAATTTCGTCCAGTCTTATGTTGTCCAATCATATGAAGACTTAATTGCCTTGTCCTATTGTCCAATCATAGCAAGTCTTGCTTTGTTTAGTTGTCTAATCAAATCAAGTCATAAATATTATCCAGTTGTCCAGCATTATCAAATCTTGCTTTGTCTAATGGTCTAAATGTATCAAATCTTGCTTTGTCTCATGGTCCAACTGTATCAAATCTTGCTATGTCTAATGGTCCAGCTGTATCGAATCATGCTTTGTCTCATGGTCCAACTGTATCAAATCATGCTTTGTCTCATGGTCCAACTGTATCAAATCTTGCTATGTCTAATGGTCCAACTGTATCAAATCTTGCTTTGTCTCATGGTCCAACTGTATCAAATGTTGCTTTGTCTAAAGGTCAAGCTGTATCGAATCTTGCTTTGTCTAATGGTCTTACTGTATCTAATCTTGCTTTGTCTAATGGTCTAACTGTATCAAATCTTGCTTTGTCCCATGGTCAAACTGTATCAAATCTTGCTTTGTCCCATGGTCAAACTGTATCAAATCTTGCTTTGTCCCATGGTCAAACTGTATCAAATCTTGCTTTGTCCCATGGTCCAACTGTATCAAATCTTGCTTTGTCTAATGGTCCAACTGTATCAAATCTTGCTTTGTCCCATGGTCAAACTGTATCAAATCTTGCTTTGTCCCATGGTCCAACTGTATCAAATCTTGCTTTGTCTCATGGTCCAACTGCATCAAATCTTGCTTTGTCTCATGGTCCAACTGTATCAAATGTGGCTTTGTCTAAAGGTTCAGCTGTATCGAATCTTGCTTTGTCTAATGGTCCAATCATATTAAATCTTGCTTTGACCAGTTGTCCAATGACATTTACAATGTATACCAATTACAGAGTGACTTTGCTGTGACACTTTTTCCTGAACTTGTCATAAAGCTGTTTAAGTCTGTCATTTTTTCCTGTTAAGTGACAGTGTCACTTTGATGTTTTAAATAGATTTTCCCCCGATAATGAAGCTAATCGGATGTACATTGTAGCTAACATACAATGCGTTTTCATGGTTAACAACTGAAACATGTCTAAACAGGGAAACAGCTGTACACACATTACTTAACACAGCTGTGTCACTCTCTTCACCCGTCAACCGGTCACGTATTAAAGTTTATACATGTAACATGTTCATTTTCTTGTTAAGTTACAGGATAAAACATGGAATTTTTGTTAAGCATTAATTTCTGTAGATTTTTCTGGTGGGTGTTGATGTAGATTTTTCTGGTGGGTGTTGATGTAGATTTTTGGTTTGTATTAGTTTAGCGTCCTATTAACAGTCAGGGTCATGTAAGGACATGCCAGGTTTAATTGTTGGTGGAAGAAAGCCGGAGTACCCGGAGAAAAGCAACCAACCAGCAGCAAGTACCTGGCAACTGCCCCACATGGGATTCAAACTCGCAATCCAGATGTGGAAGGCTTGTGATGATATGTTGGGGCATCTTAGCCAATTGGCCACAGTAGCACTAGAGTTGTAGAACCACCAATATAAGAAAGATACTGATTTGTTTGATAAATGAATATTATTTTTTTATAGATTGTTTGATGAGCAAACCACAAATATTTCTGTCCACTAAATGATATAAAAGTTCCAAACCACAAAACAACACAAAAATATTCTCTTTTAGTACATCATGTGACAGAATGCTGAATTTTGATTGGCTACACAGATGGGTACTATTTGCAATAGTGCCCGGGCAAGCGGGCACTATTGAAGTGGCGGGAAATTGAACGTGAATGTATTGTGACGTCACCATTACATGACGTCATTATAGGGTTGCGCTTCGACCAAGACGTCAAAATGGCGGACAGGCTGTTGTGTGCGGGAATGGAAGCAAATGCTGCTTTTCTACAGAAAACAGTTCACTTATGTTCAATGTTAATCTACTTTTAATCTTCATGAAGCTGAATCCCGTTTTAAAGAAACATATTTCTGCAACAATTCATATGTTGTACTTTTAATGTAACAGCGTGGTGTGGAAATGGAGATAGCGTTGTGAGGCGTCGTTTGAGGTGCTTCTGTTACGATGACATGAAAACGGGTCTCATGTGAGGGTGATGTACTAATTATCTATTATGGCCTAGTTGAGAGGGCACTATTGCCTCATAGTATTGTCTCGGGATAGAATAGTTCCATCCCTCGACAATACTATGAGGCACTAGTGCCCTCTCAACTAGGCCATAATAGATAATTAGTACCAGCTTTATTTCATTGTGAAAATATCATAGGAAAACCTTCATTTCGATGAAACATACTGTTGATGTGTAACATCCCTACTGCAATGGATGAACTCGTGACCTTGTTAGTTACTCAGCTGTCTACTGGTAATAGGCTGATGGTGAATTCTTCCCAGCATGCTTAGCTGTGTATTAGCATAACTTGTAATTTTAATAATAGAAAATTTCAATATTATCACAAAAATTTGCTATTATATATTTGATAGAATTGGTAACTATGTTCTTTGGCTTAAAAATGGTGAAGTTTTGAGATTTACCTATCCCATAATACTAGAATCGTCATCGCTTATTTCTAGGAATTCTTTTATGGCTCCTATTGTATGTCTCTATATATGTTATGAAAATTAGCTTTTATCTCAGCTCTTGCAAAAAATACTTATGTAAGGAAAATAAGTTTTTATATCATGTCTGTAATATTTCACATGTGTTAACTGTTCTACTGGGGGATGGTGATGTATAAAATGTTTGTCAGTTTTACCTGTCATGTCTACAGATACATGTGTAGTATACCCACGTGTCACTAGGGTAACAGATATCAATATTAACGTTTATTTACTGTCTGTCAGTTTCGATTCATATACTTGGATCCCTCTGGACAAAAAAACAGAACTTATCTTGGTATTGGAATTAATTTTGCCAATGGCATTGAAACATTTTCATCTATTTCCTTACTACAAATGAAACCAAGGGGTACAAATGAAGTCAGGAGTACAAATGGAGTTAGGGGTACAAATGAAGTCAGGGGTACAAATGAAGTCAGGGGTACAAATGAAGTCAGGGGTACAAATGGAGATAGGAGTACAATTGGATTCATGGTTAGAAATGAAGTCAGGGGTACAAATGAAGTCAGGGGTACAAATGAAGTCAGGGGTACAAATGGAGTCAGGGGTACAAATGGAGTCAGGGGTACAAATGGAGTCAGGGGTACAAATGAAGCCAATGAAATGTTTTAGATATCCTGATATTAATTACCACAAACCCTTCAACTCTGAGTCACAAGTTTTTACCATATACTGACTGCTGGTTGGTGGTTTTTCTCCAGTTACTTCTATCCTCCACCTCTAAACCTGCCATATCCTCAGATGACCCAGACTGTATTAATAGGAAGTTAGAACTAATCAGTCCAAACCTTTGGTATGATAATGATTGAAGACAGTAGATTATTATTCCCTAGACTATCACAACAAACACTTATGTGGTAAAATGATTCAATTGATCAGCTCTATTGCAGTAATTATACACCAACTATTACCCCTAAATTATAGATAAGGACGTTTATCATTTCTGTGACTCTATTTTTAGATGATCATGCTCGAGTGGTGCTACAAGATTCCCCTCAGGGAGAAAACGACTACATCAACGCCAGTTACATTGATGTGAGTATTGAGCGAGGTACAAGAATATCGGAAGGCACAGAAAAACACATGTCTGGCCTTAACATTTTGACCTTGGAACCATGGGGGAAGGGCCTTTATAAAAATTATAATGATTATGATTTTTAAGCAGAAAATATTATACAGAAAGCTCCATATTGTCAATTTCAATGAAATGTTCTCAAAATTTCAGTTGCCTTGGTAACCAGATCATTATATATAGGTTTTCTATATTTTTTCTAGCCTTGGCTTACAATTAAGTATTAATATATGTGGAACAAAAAAGTAAAGGTGAATATCACATACTATATATATTACAAGATCATTGACTGAGCATGCTTAGTATTGATGGTGTGGCACCTATGGCCTATTGACCCCATGATGACCTCTTGGTTACTCCAATACCTCGAATCGGTCAGGTTTTAATAGAGTCAGGAAAGCATCACCATTCCTCACCGTCCATCCCGTTAAATAAATGATCACTGTCCAGCTACCACGATGATTGCTTTTCAAGGAGAATTTGACACCTGTATTTGGGCTTCTGGTGGGGTATGGTTTCTGATCATGTATTTACATGGTCAGATACCATTGTGGCAGTTTTTCATACCCCCACCTAATACCTAAGAATGCTGGATACAATTTTATATTATTGATATGATTGTATTTCAATATAATTTTTAATTTGTGTTTTGTAACAAAAAGCCAATTTCAATTCAAAACTTTATTTTGTTGGGTTGTTTTTCCCGATCTTTTGTCCAACAAGCTTGCCCTACAGCCTGAAGTACACTGATGTCATGTATAATATTCTAATTATCACTATCATATTTATGCTAAAAATGGTCTATAATAGATGTCAAAGTATATAGGCTTATTATAAAACTGATTATTAAGCAATAAAAAGAGCAGTTAAGCCCCATTGTTACAGAATTGGAAGAGGTGAAGGTAGAGGGGAGAGAAAGCTGGGATTATAAGCTATAATCATATTGCGAAATTCTTTAAAAAAATTATAAAAATCAATTTTTCATTTTAAAGATAAAATATTGAAATTTTTGCATCACAGAGAATACCTGCTATATTGTATTTGAGTAATGTCCTCAGTATATATACAGATAGATTTCTCCATCTAACATATGACTGTTGCTTAAGATTATTATAGTGCAAGTTTATGTCTTCTCTTTCAAAAAAAGCCATAGTGTTGAAGAAAGCTGTTTTGGAAACATTAACTACACAGCGAAATCATACTAAAAACCATTTAAAGTATTACCGAAGGATGAAATATCTTTTCTCTTGTTCAGATGCCCGTAACTTTGACTGTATTGTGTCCCATAATCGAATTGTTTGTTAAGAATTACTTGCAGACAGGGTCACAGAGAAACAATGGCTGCTCCTTTCTTGTACTCAGTTGTAGCAGTTTCTAAGTGAAATAAGGATTGGTTTGATTTAATTTTGTGGAAATTATGGCCGCAAAAAGTGTGGAAGTAATGTCAGTCCTTGATTAACATCTTGTAAGTGGTTTCTACCTACTTCATCAGTGTCAGTAGTAAGCTGTACTAAAAACTCTCATCATCACAACGGAGTACCAGGATATTTAGGTGTGATATGGGCCAACAGAGATATTGTTTCTTACTGAGGTATGAAATGGGCCGGCAGAGATATTGTCCTTAACTGAGGTATGATATGGGCCAACAGAGATAATGTTTCTTACTTGGTATGATATGGGCCAACAGAGATATTGTTTCTTACTGGAGTATGATATGGGCAAGAAGAGATATTGTTCTTAACTGGGGTATGATATGGGCCAGAAGAGATATTGTTCTTAACTGGGGTATGATATGGGCCGGCAGAGATATTGTTCTTAACTGGGGTATGATATGAGCCGGCAGAGATATTGTTCTTTACTGGGATGTGACATGGGCAGACAGAGATATTGTTCCTTATTTGGGCATGATATAGGGCTACAGAGATATTGTTCATTACTAGGGCATGATATAGGGCTACAGGGATATTGTTTGTTACTAGGGCATGATATGGGCCTACAGAGACATCGTTCCTTACTGGGGCATGATATAGGCCTACAGAGATTGTTCCTTACTAGGGCATGATATGGGCCTACAGAGACATCGTTCCTTACTGGGGCATGATATGGGCCTACAGAGACATCATTCCTTACTGGGGCATGATATAGGCCTACAGAGATATTGTTCCTTACCGGGGCATGATATAGGCCTACAGAGATATTGTTCCAGACTGGGGTGTTATATAGGCCTACAGAGACATTGTATGGGGCATGATATGGGGCTGTAGAGATCATCACCTGTTTCAAACAATTATCGATACAATAGATCTGAGGATATTTTCTGATGTGAGTGTGATAAAAGCCTCTGGAGAGCTTTCTCTATATCACCTACAGAATCAATGATACAATATATCTGAAATAACTGTAGATATATGGTCCTTTATTACTACAAGTGCACGACCCAGATTTTGTGTGATTTCCTCCTGGTCTCCTAAAACTACCAGAATAATTTTTTTTGTACAAACAGTTAAAGAAGCAGTTATCTAACTGTTAAAAGCATATATAACATTTTGAGTTTTTGTCTTCAGTCTTGATGTTTCTCACTCTAACACCGGAATATTAAACATTTAGGAGAACCAAAGCATTGAATATTTCAGCATTGGCATGGCATGTCTGGTGTGATAGTTTGAACTGTATTTAGATAGTAATGTGATTATAATGGGGAACGAGAAATCATATAACTTATAATGGGACATTATATTTAGTGATAATGGGACATTTTGTTAAAAAATGAGATATGATATAAGTGTTAATGAATGACTGTATTAAGTGCAAGTGAATTATGATATTAAGTGTTGATATGATATTAAGTGATATTGAGATATGACATTAAAGGATATTGGGGTATGATATTAATAGATGTTTGGATGTGTTAAGTGAGATTGGATTATGATACTAAGTGATATTGAGATATGATATTTAAAGGTTATTATATGATAATTTTGATATCGCACCCTTTATCAGCCCGAGACTGCCATATCAGCCCAAGGGCCGCAGGCCCGAGGGCTGATATCAGGTCAAGGGCTGATAAAGGGTGCGATATCAAAATTGACATATCATAACCTTTTTATCACACATTTTGAAAAAAAAAAAAGAGAAAAATTTTTTAACAATTTAAAAACATGTATTAAAATGTATTGATCGACCGATATTCCACTGGTCATAATAGGCCAATTCAATATTGAAACAGTGGAAAAAACTTCATTACATGTACATGTGTATGTTTTTAACAAATACATAATCCCCGGTTAAATGAACGAAGTGAAACATATATTTTAAGCAAAATTAACAAGATCCTATTGAAGGCTAACTATCACTTAAAAAATGATAATGTTCAACAAATTCCGGCAAAGCGGGTTCATTTCAGAATTATCAGTTTTACAACGGACATGAATTATGAATTCGACGGGAAAATTAAACTACACGTATTAAACTGTCTAATTTATTCCTGTGTCTCTTCTTGTTGACAAACGCATGTCGTTGATTTCATTTATACCGAATACATTCTTTTCGTGTTATAATTATGTGAATTGCGATGCTTAGTTTTCGGCACCGTGGACAAAACTCATTTTCAACCTGATCTTACTTAAGACATATCTCCAGTAAAATCATCATGAAACAGACTATTTCGATTTTGATATCTTTCTCAATACGTTTATCCGAGAGCTATTTTGAAATTGGAAAATGTATCCGTTATTCAACTTATCGTCTGTAGAAACTGAATCAAAGCGGCAACTCTAAATCCGGAGTGAAACCCCGGATGAACGTGATATCAGCCCGGGGCGATAACTGATATCAGCCCGGCTGATATCAAATTATTGACGTCTAATGTGATATCAGCCCGGGCGCTGATATGACGGCACGGACAACACTAATATCGCATGGGCCAAAACGTTCATTATCAAGACAAAAGTGTGATAAAAAGGGATATGGGGTATGATATTAAGAAATAATAGAAAGTGATTTTAAGTGAAATTGGAATGCAATATTAAGTGAGATAGAGATGTGATATTAAGTGATAATGAGATGTGATATTAAGTGATAATGATATATGATATTAAGTGATATTGGGATGTTATATTAAGTGAGATAGAGATGTGATATTAAGTGATAATGAGATGTGATATTAAGTGATAATGAGATATGATATTAAGTGATATTGGGATGTTATATTAAGTGAGATAGAGATGTGATATTAAGTGATAATGAGATGTGATATTAAGTGATAATGAGATATGATATTAAGTGATATTGGGATGTGATATTAAAGTGAGATAGAAGATGTGATATTTTAAGTGATAATGAGATGTGATATTAAGTGATAATGAGATATGATATTAAGTGATATTGGGATGTTATATTAAGTGAGATAGAGATGTGATATTAAGTGATAATGAGATGTGATATTAAGTGATAATGAGATGTGATATTAAGTGATATTGGGATGTGATATTAAGTGAGATAGAGATGTGATATTAAGTGATAATGAGATGTGATATTAAGTGATAATGAGATATGATATTAAGTGATAAAGAGATATGATATTAAGTGATAATGGGATATGATATTAAGTGATATTGGGATGTGATATTAAGTGATAATGAGATGTGATATTAAGTGATGTTGGATAATGATATTAAGTGATAAAGAGATATGATATTTAGTATTATTCAGATATGATGTTAAGTGTGATTGAGATATGAAAAAATGTGATGTTCAATGTTATATTTGTTTTATATTTTAGGGTTACAGCCAAGAAAAAGAATATATTGCCTCACAAGGTAGGTCCAAATAAAAATTGATGTGAATTAAACATGAACTTAGAATACAGGGCAGAGATCAACTTATTATAAAGGTCATAGTTTGTCAAAGGTAAAGCTCAACACATTGGTTCTAAGTTCAAGGTAAGAACTGAAACTTAGAGGTCAAACTCACAAAGAAAGTCTTGTAAAATAAAATGGGATCAATGAGATACTGACAGTGAATATGTATTTTCTTTTTTCATCTGTAAAATCTTAACTTTGTTATTTTCTTTGTGACAATAAGTTCTTGCAGATAATAGGTATACATAAATTTTGATTTCATGTTTAAAGGTCCAAAACAGAAAACGGTTCCAGCATTTTGGCACATGGTATGGCAGGAAGACATCCACTGTATCGTCATGGCTACAGGCTTGTTTGAAAATGCCAGTGTAAGTTTTTTGACAAAATAAATGATTGATTTTTTTTCTAATTTTTCAATCATTATTTTTTGCTTCTTAAGACATTCCATTGTCAATAGAATGCATGTTCACGTCATGCTTGCAAATATGCTTTTGGCATGCTTCAGTCATGTGGTATTATATATACATTGTTTTGCCTGGATTTCTGGATATTGTAACAAGCAATTGTAATTTGTATTGCTTTGCTATATATTCAAAATAAGTGTTGTTTAATATTTTGTTTTTGGACCTATTTGCACTTGGCTTTTGAATATGTTGAAATATCAAGAACATTTTAACTAATTTAGCTATATATACATATGAATGCAATTGTTTATTTATGTTTGAAGAAGCAGTAACTAAGAGATGATCAGTATATTAGATTACCATATTAAACCCAAGAAGTACCCCGTCCTTATGAACACCGATTTTTCGTTTACAGGACATAAGTTCACTTTTCTCAACATTAAAATGCAGATTAAGAAGACCTGATTATCATATTATAGTTTCTCTGCATTTATTTACTTCTTTTGCAAAATGATTTGTTGCTTACTTTGGGCAATAATTGTAAGTTTTTTTGGTCTCAATAATTAAGCGCTCCTTTTAATTTATTTTCTTAAATTTTAAGGGCCTTGGGTGCTAATTGGGTTGAATATTGAATGACTCGATTTATAAAAAAAAAAAAAAAATTATTCCTGGATTTACTGGGAACGGCTGTCAACAGTATGTTATTTCAGTAATTCTGATTTTTTTATGTGAAATATTGTATCAGATAAGAAATTCTAAAATTTGCAAATCTTGCATGTAGATCTGTTACTATTAGTACTTCAGTAAATGTCAAATGTTTGTGATCAATGGAATGGTTATTGATTTTATTTGACACACGCTCTTTACGCTTGAATTATGTCAACATGTCAATATTTGTACTTTTGAAATTTTATTTCTTAAAAGTTTCAGTCTGATTTTTAATGAAGCATTGATCTGATACTGATAAGGAAGAAGTAATTTAATATATATTTATATCACATCAAGTTATAAAATGTATCAATAAATGGAAAATGAAATTTAAAAGCAATGTCGATTGTAATGAATCCTCACCACAGGTGCCCCTTTTAGAATTAGACGGCCATTTTACTCAACCTCGCAAAATACAGTGATAGTACTTTTTTTTTTTTTTTTTAAATGAGTACTCAAAGTGAAGTTGAAGTATTGCTATACATCCGGCTGGTCATTAATTATATACCCATCACTTTATCAGCTTTAGTTATTACTTTGACAAGCTAAAAGGTGCTATTTAATATTTCAAATGTGAGTCCGTTGTTTGATTGGCTGTGCTATTGTTTTTGCCATACTGGGAGTTTAGTGCAAAGCTGATACATTACAAGTTTTACATCGCCTCTGGTACATTGTACATAAAGTTTTAGGCCACCTGATTGGAATGTGGACAATTTATTGATTAATTTCCTTTTATTTCATCATAACTGGACATAATGAAATAAAAACTCTTTGAATGTGTTAAGGACAATGTCAGATATTCTGTAAAAATTCTTATTTCAAATGAGAAATTATTCAAATTAATACTCCCTGTCCTTTGATGTTGGTGTAAATATATACTGTCCAACTGAGCCATATCCTTTGGTAGTTATCAAAATAATTTATGCATTTTTCAATAAGCAGGTATAAATTTTTTCCCTGGATACATTAAAATTCAGTGGATCTGAGTTGTATAAGACTTAGACATTATTGTGCTGTCGGTCTATCACCATGAAGGTATTCTTTTAATGGTGTTTTTCACCCCCTTTTAAACCTACATTTGTCCTGGCAGCAAGCATTCAAATGACCGTTTGACATTTAATGCAAGTAGCAGATCTATGATCTTACATGTATGCCCTTTCCACGAAATTGAAAGCATAGATTTGAATACACATTGCTCCCATACTTCACAGAGATATTTTTTGGTTGCTATTGAAAAGATAACTCTATCTTATACAGGGGGTGTAAGACAGCTCACACGCCCTAGACAATAACGTGACGTCATCATACATGCGGTGTAACAGCATCATACATTGTAGATGACGTCATCAATTTTAATGCATAATGACGTTTTTGTAATAATAGCATGATGAAAAAGCTTGAAAGCTACTTAGTATGGGAGAAAAAGAATCAAATATGGATCTATAAAGTGGACAGGGATATTTCAATGTCTTAAGAAATTTCTAGAACAGGCAGAGAGAGTTCATTAATCTGCTTATTGTGGAACCATTATGTTTGAATTAGATATCCCATGTTTAAACAGTATCTGTGAAATCAAATACCCAAGGTGATAGTCGTTTAGGATTCATACATTATTGATCATTTAAGTTCTAGGTGACATATTTTGGGTATAGTTATGCATGTCGATGTAAAAGTTGCTATTTTTTGCATGCTCTACAGTGAAGTGGCTGATTTAAGAGGTGTGATGACCACATATAATTTTAACCCATTGTCTGTTCTCAAGTGTCCTGCTCGGTCAACTTGCATACAGTCTTTAATTTTTTTAATTTTTTTTTTTTTGCTGAATTAGAATTTAAATTTTTCTAAAATGGTTCTTTGGTCCCTATGTACCTGCTCATTTAAAAAAAAACATTCAACATTGAATATTCCTTATTTTAATTCCGATTTATTTGATAAAATATATGGACATTGTTTTGAAATTAAACATTTGGGACTAATATACAATGTATACATGTGTTTTGGATTATTCTATGTTGATGGCGTTATCACTTACTTGCTCATAGGGACAGCTGTGAAATGCCATTAGTAAAATGTCTGTCAGTCAATGAGGCTTTCATCCTAAAGCTGAACAAATTATATTTTTCCAGTAGTATAGAAATATAACGATATTCTGTAGTGTTATTTGCCCTTGCGTGGGTAAGTATTGAAGGGCCTTGGTAACTCAGATTATATGTTGTAAACTTTTTAGTTGGGATCAATTATACAGTTTTAAGATTCGCCAGTTTGTGTTAATGAGATTTGATCAGCTGTAATTGAATTAACTGTAAAACTTTTAAATAAGATTTATTTTTTCTGATGGCCGAAAGATCCAGGTGAGCAATACGGGCCATGTTGGCCTCTTGTGATATCTATATTACAAATGAAAATTAAATTGTGAATATTTTCTCTCAGTCAAACTACTCCTGCAGCTGGGTAAAGTGTCACTACATTGGATGTTTCTAGCTCTGTTTGAAGTGACCTCTTTTTTCCTGGGCGATTAAAATGCCATTTGATTTTGTTTACCTGTCTCTCACCTGCACTCACCTGTAATTGGTATTTGTAGGTAAACTGGTTTGATATTTGACACCAAGTCTGCACTCTTGCTTAAGTTTCTTTCTATCTCATTTTTTTCAGTTTTACGTTTAATGGAAGCTGTAATATAATTGTATTCAAAAGAGAAAATATATTCCAACCTGACTTAGCAACCGTCTGTACATAGCAACAGTTTTTAGTATGAAATAATTATTAATTGTCAATCTAAAAATAACTACTATATTTTATCTTTGTATATTCAAGAGTTGTCTGCCCTTGCTGGTAGGTAGTGACTGTGATGTCAGGTGTTTAAAAGAGTAACTTAAATTTATTTTCAAATATAATAATACAAGTTTTGTTCATAAAGTAATGACATCTTAATCATTACCCACCCACAAGGGAGATAACTCAGTGATATGCAAAAACAGAATTGCTTAAAGCAATTTGATTCATGTAGGTATAAGCTTATATACTGTTCTTGGCGGGTTTTGAGGTCAACTTCTTTTTTATCCTCTACATAAGTATTTCTTAGAAGAAAAGTGTTTATAACTTATAAATGGGGGGGTGATATTTTCACTGACATAACACTTTAGAATAGTTTATGTATTTTGGGTTGTTGACAAGTTACATTGATTTATTCTAATTAAGACAGGTTATTATTGTTTTATTCTGATTTCTTTTTAGATGAAAAAACACCATTATTTGTACATGGCATTGTCATAAAGCTTTTGTGTTATTTTGGTAATTTGTAGTATAATTTGTAGTTTAATTTTACTTTGTCATCAAACTTTCATTTTTCAGGTAATAAAAAAAATAATGTAGTTTAATGGAATGTAGGCAGAGTGTTTTGATAATAGTCTTTATCCTTACAAACTCTTTTTAAATGCTATGCATGTCTTGAATACACTATTCCCATGTATACAAGCATAATGTACAAATTCAAAGCAAAACGTTATTATTTTTTTCTTTTATTGTTGAAAAATCTTCTAATTTAAAAAGTTTCATGAAAGTCATTTTGCTCAAATCCTCCCATTTAAATTCATCATAATTATCCTAGTTCAAAATATTCATTTCTATAATAAGGACCCTTGTTCTTAATCTCTAAAGATATAACAGGTATTTCTTTCTCAGATATATTTCAAACCCATTACAAATACAAACTAATTAATTAAGAGTTTATTTCTTAATACTTCAAGTTACTTTTATTAAAATATTGGTGATGTGCAAAAATCATAATTTATACAACCCAGGAAAAAATACAATAATGGAACATGTTTTCCCAGAAAGACAAATAAACACAAATGTTTGAGAAGTCATTTTTAATAACTAGAGCTCATTCAGGCCCTGATTTCTTGAAAAAGAAGTGCAGACTCAAGTCAAAACTTTTTTCTCCTTATCCAACTTAAACGAAAATTTATGACTCAAGTCTGTGTCGAGAAATCAGGGCTAGTACTAGCTATGGGCAGCTCTTAAACTGAACTTGATGCACATGCAGTTTGCTCTACATTTACCACCTTCAGTGAATCACAAAAACTACAAACCAGTTGGTGAACGTCAAAACATTATCAATAGTTCAAAATGGATGCATGGGATACAAGCCGCTAGTTTGCATTTGTACATGCAGGTATTGCTGTTTTAGATGAGAAAAAAAATAAATGTTGCTATTCTGAGCTCAAAATTTGAAGTTAATTAATTCATGAAACACTTAGTAGGAAAAAAGATCAATATTTTATCGTCACCTGAATGATCAGAGAAAGTTTTGTTGCGTCTATTGGTTCTACCGAAGCATAAAATTAGTTATCACCAGACACTTGTAATTAATTAACATTTCTTGCTTAGAGGGCATGAAATATCTACGTTATAGGAATAAAAAAATTTAATCTAATAGGAGATAATTTTAGAAACTAATCATCAAATCAATATAGGAAAATAAACAATACATATTTTCTGAAATGTATCTTTCATATTTCATGACAATGCTAACAAAGACAATCAGGGCATTTGAACATGAGTTAATAAACACTTTAAGAATATAACTTATGATCATTGATCATCGCGGTGGTCGAGTGGTTAACATGTCCCGACATATTACCACAAGCCCTCCACCTCTGGGATGCGGGTTCGAATCCCATGTGGGGCAGTTGCCAGGTACTGACCGCTGGTCGGTGGTTTTTCTCCGGGTACTCCGGCTTTCCTCCACCAACAAACCTGGCATGTCCTTACATGACCCTGGCTGTTAATAGGACGTAAAAATAAACAAACCAAACCAAAAATCATTGATAGAACCTACCATGTCTATATTGTTCAATGACACATGCCTTTGCCATATGTAGACATGTATACATACGTTATTGTTTATAAGTATTCTCATGATATGGACTGTTCTAGCCTTCGTCCTTTATTTTTTCAATTACTATACGTGGATGCACGCAATATTCGCAAAATAAGGTAAATTCCATTAAAAAAATAAATGCTTTTTCTGTGTTTCATGAAAATTGCAGTTTTTTAATGAAAATTTGTCATGATAGGCTTATTTGATTTTTCAGAAATCAATTTGACCTATGATTGAGTTGAAGTTGGGAAGTTTTTTTTAAACCGTGACATTATTTAAAATGTACACATTTGTGCTATATCCCCGTTGTTTTTAAATTCATATGGTACATATTGATTTTATTTTGTTTTGTTGAATAAATGTCCTATTTTATATTCATGAGTAAATAGGTCTATTGAACAAAGAAATTGATTTTCATATTGATTGTTTGTTATATGATGTTGTTGTCATTGTTGTTTTGTTGTCGTCAGTGCTGATGTTGTGAAATTTTGATGCAGTAAACTTTGAATGTAAAGAATCTGTAATGATATCCAGTTTATAAGAAACTTATGCTTTTGCTTACCAATTATATATCTTCAACAGTGCAAAGTATCACATCCAATTTAAAATTGGCACTCACAATTTCAAAGAGTCAGGGGATTTTCAAAGAGATTGATGAGAAGAGATTAAGCTTCTGTAGAAGTTAACATTTATATGCAATCAAACAAAGCGTGATGTGTGCTAGCTAACATTTAGCTTTCTTTCTCAGGGATCAAGGGTTTGGAATCGTTGAGGTTTAGTATTATGGGTTCTGATACTTTGGAGTTTGGGATCATGGGTTTGGATACTTCGGGATTTTGGATCATGGGTTTGGATACTTTTGAGTTCGGGATCATAGGTTTGGATACTTTGAGATTTGCAACCATGGGTTTGGGAACATGGGTTTTGATACTTTGAGATTTGCGACCATGGGTTTGGATACCTCGAGATTTGCCACCTTGGGTTTGGATACTTTGGGGTTTGGGATCATGGGTTTGGATACCTTGAGATTTGCGACCATGGGTTTGGATACTTTGAGATTTGCGACCATGGGTTTGGATACCTTGAGATTTGTGACCATGGGTTTGGATACTTTGAGATTTGCGACCATGGGTTTGGATACTTTGAAGTTTGGGATCATGGGTTTGGATAGATTTGTGACCATGGGTTTGGATACTTTGAGATTTGCGACCATGGGTTTGGATACTTTGAAGTTTGGGATCATGGGTTTGGATACTTTGGGGTTTGAGATTATGGATTTGGATACTTTTGGGTTTGAGATCATGGGTTTAGATACTTTGAGGTTTGGGTCACATGTTTGTATCAATAATTTGACAATCAAATGTTTCAATATAGGTTACCATGGAAACGAAATATGGAAGAACATCTGGTTGCTATGGTCTAAAAAAGCCATTGGCTTACAATTCTAGTTCTAATACATTGGTTCTGAGATTTTACCTTGGAATTATAATATGAGTTATAAACTCTGAGGCCCTATCATAATATTTAAATTTCTACCTACAGCAACAGTGTGACAAGTACTGGGGAGACGTGTTCAGTATGCAGAAGTATGTTCGCCATGGAGACATTCACATTTGGCTAGACTCAACCATGGAGATCGCTCAGCTCACCATCCGCAATTTCCGTATACGACGGGTAAGTGAACATTGGATAGGATATGTTTAATTGCTGTCTCTTTACTTATAATTGTTATAATCTCAACTCAGACAAGAATCTTGTATTCCTATTGATTAAAATGACGTCACGTGATATCCAATATCAGGTTTGGACGGTAGAGTTATCGTTCTTTGCCCCTAACGTCATTAGCAACAAGATGGGGGTCAAGTACGCTTCGCAACGACGGCACTCAAAACAGATGGAGACAAAATGTTGGAATGATAGCGTGAAAAATATTGGGTCTAAAAATAAACATAGTATTAAGTCATTCACAAACTGTGTAACTAATAATATCAGCCTACTCTAGAAGATCTAGGGCTCTAAGCCTACTGTGCTTAAATTTTTTTACAATTGAGGGGCACTTCATAGACGCAAATTTTGACTTTTGACAATATCATTGCGGAAAATAAGCCATAATCTTGCAAAAGAATCAAAATATATAATGTGAAAACATTTTTAGCCAATATTTTTTTGAGAATTGAATTCAAAGTAAAATGGATTTAAGGCCTTCAAAGGAGAGATATGGATACTTGTAGGAAGGAGGATTTATTGGACTGAATTGAGTATTACATCTTTGTATTCTGATGAACAGTTAAGCAGAATTGCAACCAGACTTAATGAAACTTGTCTCCAATTTTGAATATTGTTAGTAAAAGCATGCGGTATAGCTCTCCTATAAAATCAATCCACATTTAATATTTGATAGGTATTATCAGTATCATATTAGTGGGGAGAAATATTAGAATCTTGAAATATTCCCACATGATAAACATGATAAGGAGTATCTAAAAGCTAGAAGCTGTTTGATATGTCAGCCATGTCCCGTTGCTTTTGTCGTTTGCCGTTGCTTTTGTCTTTTGTATTAACCGTTATATCAACATTGACAAATACAAAGGTCAGTCAACAGATCAATGGATTTAAATAGATTCTGTCCCAGGAATTTCTCATTAAACCGCTCTTTATGTACACAACAGGGCTTATTGGTAGGGAAAAAAACAATAAGAGCAAATATTTCTGGAATATTCCCGTTTCTAGTGTTTAAAATGTAATAACGTAAAAATATTCAATAGCAGCTAGCTGGCAGGGATCAAATTAATAACTGGTGTTTGGCCCTGAAAAGAAAATATGGGTTGTCATAATTTTGAAGTCGTGAGTATTAGTGATATACATTAAATGAAGGGAAGTTCTTCGTTTCCTTTGTCTTGTCATTTCACGTTAACACACTGTTTCAATTCGTTACACAACACCACACATTTAGATATGTATTTACATCAAACAGTATATTAGGTACAGCCAAACCTGTCTATAAAGACCACCCATGAGACATGGGGAATTGTGGTCACTATCGCCAGGTGGTCTTTATAGACAGGTCACATTGTGTTATAAAAGGCGGGTGGTCTTTATACAGAGGTGGTCACTAAGGCAGGTTTTATTGTTGTGAGATGTCAGCAGGTGGTCTTTATATAGAGGTGGTCACTAAGGCAGGTTTTACTGTAGTGAGATGTCAGCAGGTGGTCTTTATACAGAGGTGGTCACTAAGGCAGGTTTGGCTATGACTTTACATTATGATTATAGACTATGAACACCTTTCAGTACAAGCTACCATAGAGCTCCTTCTCTTCATGGAGTTTCCGTTCCCCATCGGAGAATGCCACCATCAAAAAATGCTTTCTTCTTTCCTGGAAGTTCTCTCTCTGGTCCCTCTATGTGTCCCTTCAGAAACTAAAATCCTAAATAATTCAGTTTAAAGTACCTATTTGATTCAGCAATATGGAAAATTTGCTACCGTGTTTGGAAATGTGTTTGAGCTGGGGACACAACTGTTTGGATTATCGAGGGCCCACTGTATATTAACTAACCTGTAACTAATCCTTTAATCCCTATGCGGTATGGATCACACAAAATTAAAGAATGGCTGACCCATTAATTTTTTCTAAGTTTGATCTTCAATCTTGAGGGTTTTAACTCGATGTTTGGTAATTGGAGGAAGCTCAGTAGGTGACAGGATATTACAAATGTGAATGTGACACAAAATCGTTATACAAAAATCAATTAATATGTACTGGATGGGTAGAACATCCTCTCACTATTGACAGAACAGAGTAAAGTAAACCACAGGTCATTTAATACATACTGTACAGGCGAATGTTAAAATTGAAGTTACTCTATTAAGTAATGCCCGGTTAATCTTTGGCCAATCCTGTGTGTCGACCTATATAACATTTATGACCTTAACTTTCTTCTTCCTCAGTGCTTAACAGATTACATGCCCCTTGATTTTGATGTCATTTTATTAGTGTTACCAGTCAACAGGAGATTTTGATATTTCATTCAACACCAAAAATTAACAACATTTTCAACCAGTTAAATTTGCACCTATAGCTTTAACTACAAAAAGTTTTTATTACTCACCGCATTTTCTATTGAAATGTAGGAGAAGCTTAGGACTGAAGTGATGGTAAGAGACATTGTCATATTGTTACATGTATGTTCCACTCACTGTCATAGTCATTTAGACATACTGTCAAACCTGTCTATAAAGACCACCCAACTGACGGAGAAAAAATGGTCTTTATAGCCAGGTGGTGTTTATACACAAGTCATAAATTTTGCTAAAAATTGGCCATTTGGTTACCTGAGAAAGTGGTCTTATTAAGCAGGTGGTCTTTATATAGAGGTGGTCACTAAGGCATGGTTCACTGTATGTGAGGATTTATGGTGGAGGAAACCAGGTGTACCTTGAGAAAACCCACCAACCTACACTCAGTCGTACATGGCAGTTGGCTCCACATATTTATTAGTTGAACACGAGCCTATTTAACCACCCAACCATTATAAATATTTTCTGTGATGTCATTAGTAAAGCCTTTTGTAATGCTGATTGAGTTTTAACTTTAAAAGCGCGTGTGATTTGGTACCGTTGAGGAGTTATTGAGCCTGGCAGATTTAGATCGCATTCATCAGCGTAATTTAGATCCTGTTTCAGTATCCAATTATTGTCTGTACTGGAATTTTATTTAAATCAATTTTAAGTTTTCTGATTAGGTTTTCTCTCTCTGATAACAAACGGCACTGTTAGGATAACCCTCTCACTTACAGTTACTAATCATCGACCGATTGCTCAGCAACTTTGTTCATAAAATCACAAGCATTCACAGTCACCCTTCTTGTTTTACAATGAAATGTTTAAGCTATACAATCTGAATAGTTCAAATATGTGTTCAAGAGTAAATTAGTTAGTCTGTGAACTATGTTCAAACAGAGTTTCCATTCACATCAAAAAAGGCTTATAGCTCAAAAAATCTGATGTTGAGTTTTTTTGGTTTTTTTTGCTTAACAAAATTCTGAAACCAACAATTTTTGGAATAAAATGAACTAGTCAACTGGTGTATCAAACTTGTTAGGCATGGCAACAGAGGGTTAGGATGTGGGTAGGCATGGCAATGGAGAGTTGGTATATTGGTAGGCATGGTAATGGAAGGTTGAGATGTTGGCAGGCATGGCAATGGAAGGTTGAGATGTTGGCAGGCATGGCAATGGAAGGTTGAGATGTTGGTAGGCATGGCAATGGAGGGTTGGTATGTTGATAGGCATGGCAATGGAAGGTTGAGATGTTGGTAGGCATGGCAATGGAAGGTTGGGATATTGGTAGGTATGGCAATGGAAGGTTGGTGTATTGGTAGGCATGGCAATGGAAGGTTGAGATGTTGGTAGGCATGGCAATGGAAGGTTGAGATGTTGGTAGGCATCGTGATGGAAGGTTGAGATGTTGGTAGGCATGGCAATGGAAGGTTGGGATATTGGTAGGCATGACAATGGAAAGTTGAGATGTTGGTAGGCATCGTGATGGAAGGTTGAGATGTTGGTAGGCATGGCAATGGAAGGTTGAGATGTTGGTAGGCATGGTGATAGAAGGTTGGGATATTGGTAGGTATGGCAATGGAAGGTTAAGAGATTGGTAGGCATGGCAATGGAAGGTTGAGATGTTGGTAGGCATGGCAATGGAAGGTTTAGATGTTGGTAGGCATGGCAATGGTAAGTTGAGATGTTGGAAGGCATGGCAATGGAAGGTTGAGATGTTGGTAGTCATGGCAATGAAAGGTTGGGATGTTCGTATGAATGGCAATGAAAGGTTGAAATGTTGGTAAGCATGACATTGGAAGGTTGAGATATAAGTAGGCATGGCATTTGAAGGCTGTGATATTAGTAGGCATGGCAGTGGAAGGTTGAAATGATGGTAGTTATGGCAATGGAAGGTTGAGATGTTAGTAGTTATGGCAATGGATGGTTGAGATAATGGTAGGCATGGCAATGGTAGATTTAGTTTCATGTTCAATTGAGGAGTTTTGAATCAGGTCAATGACAGGTCTAGATGTAAATAATCATTTTTATCAAAAAATATCCGTAAACTTGGTAAGAAAAAGCTGAGATAATCATTAAACATGACAGTGATGTCAGAATGTTGTGATATATGATAACTAACACATTGATACCTTGTTACAGGATGGAATCTCAGAGGAAAGAACAGTTAAACACTTTGAGATGGTAGGTTTTAATGATGAAGCTACCGACCCAGGGTTTCTCCTGGACTGTATCCGCCGTGTGAACACTTACATGCTGGGGGTAACAGGGCCCATCCTGGTCCACTGTAGGTAAGTTCTCACATATGTGGTTTCATATGCTTGCTAGGTATATCTGTGGTTCCTAGGTAAAAATGAAAACTTTGTAATGAGAAAGAAAGCAGATTGGGTACAAGACAGCTCACAATGGCATAACAATATCAAATATACTCTCTGTAAACCCACTTAATTTTGCGTTTTCATTCCCAACAATGATGATTTCATGATTCAAATTTAAAACACTACATTGTGGTTATACTTTATCTTTTCCAAAGCAATTTAAATCCATAGATTTTTCTTGCACTCAAAAATAATTTGGTTTGCTTTAGTTCTATTTAATGGCCACAGAGATATTTCAGTTGTTTCTATCTATGGCAAGAAAAACTGTATGTACATTATACAGATATATATATAGGATAAACTCTATTGTTGTGCTGTTTGACAGGTGTGGTGGTGGTAAAACCTCTGTGTTTATCGCCCTGGACTATTGTCTAAAACAGCTAGAGAAGGAAGGCTGCATCGACATATACAGTACTGTCCTACATCTCCGAAAGTTCAGAAAAAATATGGTCCGGACACTGGTAAGGGCACAACAAATTTTTTTTATTGGTTTCATCTTCCTTTTTCTGTGGAAATCATCCTTGCACGTTCATTATCAGACAATAAATTAATGCATCTGAAGGGCAGAAGAACTTTTTTTCATGACATGAATGATTTTGATTCAAGTGCTCAATGTGAAGTATTTGTAACAGGGTGCAGGATTTACAATTAATTTCATACCTGCCTAGACTGCCAGGAATCAAACTCTGGATCTCTGGATTACTTGTCTGACGCTCAATCGACCGTCAGCTAAAGAGAAGTTCTCTCTAGCCGAGCGGTATATTGCAGCTTGTATTGACCAGGGTTACATACTACCCCTCAAGGAAAGAACTCTTCCTCGAGTTTCCAGGGGTCACAACGATTCCTTCGCAGGTATCGTTGAGTATCCTTCCCCCAAGTCCCTACATGGGCGCCAATTATAACAGGGTGCAGGCTTTACAATAAATTTAATACCTGCTGCTGCCAGGGATCAAACTGGGGACCTACGGTTTACTGGTCTGACGCTCAACCAATTGTCAGCTAAAGAGAAGTTCTCTCTAGCCCAGAGTTATATTGTGGCTAGTATTGACATAGTATTGAGATACATATTTATTCAACAAAGTTAACTCATATCCAGTAGTCTACATCAGAGATTCTTTGTCATTCCTGTTAAAGCTTTGAAGCTCAGACTTTTGTGTATTCCTGTATCATGTGGATACGGTGAGTTATCAACCTGAGTAAGTGATATATCCCAAGGCCAGAGGCCTAGGGTTATATTATTTTCGAGGGTTGATAACTCACTGTATGCACCTGAAAATAGGTCGATAACTGTTTTATTATATGACATTTACAAGATATTAACCCGGCTATTCAAGAGACTTCAGAATAAATTTGATGATATTTACAAATGTTTTAGGCTGGTAGAACCGGAATTTTTTATAGCAGCATCAACTTCCTGTCTGGCATTCTTGAATGTTTTTCATAAATTGAAGTTCGCAGTTGATCACCATTTATCCCAGCCTTCCGCTATATATGTTGCCGACTATAATAATGACGTCACAATAGATTATCCCGACGTAATTGAATGAGGGAAACTTCTGTTACACTATATTTGGGTACAACTCGTCGTCAAAAGTTATTATGACGTCACATCTCAAGGGATCTTTCCTCGATCTATTTTTGATACAGGTCTTACTGGACTCACGGGAGGTATCTGGACTGAGTCCAGAAACCTCGCGTGCTTTTCAACGCAGATTTCGGGGTTGATATCGCAGTTGATGAATACTTTTTAGAAACGTAATGGCCAATCAAAATACAGCAAAAGCACCTGTTATATAATAAAAGCAAATATACAAAAGTCATGACTGCTTGTTCTTATGTTGCTTTTTACCTTCCAGTACCAATATCGCCTTATTTATGAAGCTGCAGCTATGCACATCCAGTGTGGTACAACTGTAGTGATGTCTGCCCAACTCCCGGCCGTGGTCCAGCGACTCGCTGTTAAGGATCCACGAACTCGTTTACATGGATTTGAAAAAGAACACCAAGTATGTTTGTCTATAACTTGCAAATCTAGCAGTATTTTATGGGCAGTAAAGAACTAGGATGTGGTTTGTTGTTGGAGTACTTGAAACCAACTTTCTTTCGTGTGTGATTTATTTTCGCAAATTTTGCTTTAAAAGTAAATTTACGAACGTTTATCTCCGCAAATTGATATTTTCCATAATTCTTCTATTAAATTTAAAGACATTTCCATTCAATTTTAATCCATGAAACTTTATCTCTACGAAATAGTTATGAAACAGGAATCGCCAAAATAAGTAGCCACGAAAAAGAGTTGGTTAACAGTAATTTTGGGGATATATTTTACTGTGTTTACAATATTCATTCTGTTTTACATTCTTCACTAGATACATTTCTACCTCCTGTTCTGGGTTAATTACTAGTATCATGTTAATTGCTTTGAATGGGTGAGAGAACCAAAAATGGTTGTCTGAGCTAGTATGGCATATTTACTGCACCAAAAAACTAAATTAAAAGAGAGGGGGAGAAGTGAGGAAATCCTGATGGACAACATAAGTTTTCTTTGAAGATGCTCCACCGCCGACAGAGCATAAATGATATCCCTGACGTTAACAATAATTAGTGTTTAATCGTGTACATATATGTCTTATTAACACAAGAAATAATATAAAATAATTTATTTTGCCTTTGGTGCATGCGCAATCAGTACTTCATTCCATATAGGATATAGTGCCACGGCTTTTTTTAGGTCACCTGAGACGAAGTCTCAAGTGACCTATTCTAATCGCCTTTTGTCCGTCGTCGTGCGTCGTGCGTCGTCCGTCGTCCGTCGTCCGTCGTATGTCTGTAAACAATTTACATTTTCGACTTCTTCTCCAAAACTGCTGAAGCAATTTCAATGAAATTTTGCACAAACCTTCTAAGGCATAAGGCCAATCAAAATTGTGAATTATATGGTCCCCACCCCCCAGGGGGCTGTGGGAGGGGCCAAAAGGGGTAAAATTGAGTAAAATTTCAAAAATCTTCTTCTCTACTCACAGATGTGGTAGAATCAAATACTCTTCATAGATAGAAAGGTCTTAAGGTCCTTTACAAAAATTGTGAATTATATGACCCTGGGGTCTCTAGTTTCCCCCTGGGGAGGGGGTTAAGTTTACTATACTTTATATTGAGAAAACACATTTTTGCGCATTATTTGGTCATTTGTAATAGGAAATGAGTCAAATGTTGTCAGAATTATCAGTATGAGATGGCCATTTAATCCTATTAACAAATTTTCTATGACTGACCCCCAGGGGCCTTAGGGGCGGGGTCAAAAGGGGTCAAATAGGCTAAAACTTCAAAAATCTTCTTCTGAAATTCTGGAAATGGTAGAATCAAATACTTTTCATAAATAGAAAGGTCTTAAGGTCCTTTACAAAAATTGTGAATTATATGACCCTGGGGTCTCACGTTTCCCCCTGGGGAGGGGGTCAAGTTTACTATAGTTTATATAGGGAAAACACATTTATGAGCATTTTTTGCTCAATTTTCATTGGAAACGAGTCAAACTTGGTTAGAATTATTAGCCTGAGATAGCATTTTAATATCATATCCATATTGGTCCAGGCCGACCCCCTTTTTTATGTCTTTAATTTGTTTTATTATTTGTTTCATTATATATTCTAACTCAGGTGACCGTTAAGGCCCATGGGCCTCTTGTTTCGGGATGCAATTAATTATATTTTGTAATTTTAACATGAAGTAAAATTAGAAGCTCAAACTTTCCAATGAAGAAAAATACTAAATCGTCTGCTCCTGTTTTTGATAGTGAAAAAATACCATTTGTCAGCGGTGGAGCATCTTTAATGCAAATTATCTTAAAATTCTAAAAATTCCATTATTTAAAGTTACTGCATCTAAAATTTTCTGAGAAATTCAATATGGCTACCAGAGTCTGACATCCTGCTTTTAATTATATGGGATATAACATATGTTACGATCATCAAATTTTCATTGGACATTTTTTCATAGGGATGGACAAGCTATCACATTTGAAATGGTAAAAAAAACACCTCTGATAATCATTACTGTGGTAATATAATGGAGGTTTGTAGTAATAGTTTTAAAGGGCTAAATTTGATAAAAAAAAACATCAGATATACAGTAAGATATGTTTTATCTTTTTCAGATAATCAAAAACATAGCAACGCGACTCAGTATTGGAGATTGTGCTGGAGGTCACAGATCAGAGAATAGGACAAAAAGTCGCGACATCATGCTGCTTCCTCGTGAGTATAAACTTATAAACAAGTCTGTGGTATTACTGGTTATTTAGAGAAAAAATATCAACTGAAGACTTCCATCGTGAGTATAAACTTATAAACAAGTCTGTGGTATTACTGGTTATTTAGAGAAAAAAATATCAACTGAAGACTTCCATCGTGAGTATAAACTTATAAACAAGTCTGTGGTATTACTGGTTATTTAGAAAAAAATTATCAACTGAAGACTTCCTCGTGAGCATAAACTTATAAACAAGTCTGTGGTATTACTGGTTATTTAGAAAAAAAATATCAACTGAAGACTTCCATCGTGAGTATAAACTTATAAACAAGTCTGTGGTATTACTGGTTATTTAGAAAAAAAATATCAACTGAAGACTTCCATCGTGAGTATCAACTTATAAACAAGTCTGTGGTAGTACTGGTTATTTAGAAAAAAAAAATCAACTGAAGACTTCCATCGTGAGTATAAACTTATAAACAAGTCTGTGGTATGACTGGTTATTTAGAAAAAAAATATCAACTGAAGACTTCTAACTATAGCAGTGTTTGAGTTTATTAGCTGGAAGGAGAACCTTTGTTTGAACTATTATTTTAATGTTTTAACCCACTGGAATTTTGATCTTTACAGTGTTGTATTTCTGACATGTTTCAGCTGAGAGGGCTCGCCCTTATTTGTTGACGTCAGAGTCAAGTGACAATGGTACAGACTTCATCAATGCTGTATTTATTGATGTGAGTAGAAGACTTCATCTGTCAAAAATCTCCATAACTTCTGATAAACTAGTCGTACATTAATGGAATATGTAATTTACAGAAGAATATCAATGATTTAAAAAGAAATTGCGTTCTCAATGAAATTTATCTTTAGGATGATTAGGTGGGTTAGTGCTTAAGCCACTCCCATTTTACATAGTTGGCTGGGATTCAATCCCTGGCAGGGACATAGGTCAAGGGTCACCTACCTGATCACATGGGGTGGGATATGTTGGGAGTATGAATCCTTGTCATTCTAACCCCCCTCGCACACATACTTCCAGGCCATCAAAAGACATTGGTATACATAATACATCTTGTTTTGCAATTGATGTAAAATAAATAAAGTTAAAATGGATAAACTTTTCTTAAATACAATTGTTCCAATTTTTTTTTTATTATTACACATTTTTGAAAGTTTTATTAATGAGTATTCAATACTTCAGTTATTTTACTTGTATATTTCATTGCTAGGGTTATTACCAGGAGAACAATTTCCTTGTTACACAATGGCCTATGCAAAACACAATCAACGACGTTTGGCGTCTGATTTATGACTACAAGATAATGTCTTTAGTGATTCTTAACGACGTCAAATATTCAAGGGTAAGTCATTTCATATTTCACATTCAATTATCCCTGAGATATATAACTCAATAGAAATTTAAAAAAAAAATAATAAAGGCAACATATCATCAACTCTTGTGCCCTCATTTTCCCCTGTATTATATACTAAAATCCATCCTGTACAATACTATATGATCTTCAACTCAAGTTTCCTCACTAGTTGGATTCACAGGAATAATCCTTCAAAGAATTTATTTCAATGTAGAACAGATATTTAGTTTCATTGTGGATTTCAGAATTCCAGTTTTCAAAATCAACAACTATCTTTGACAATAAAGACAATGTTTTCAATATTTTTTTATAAGGAAGATGGAAGTATAAGAGAAGAAGTACGTAGGATGTTTAAACCTGATGAGTCTCTTTGATTACAGAGCCACCCATGTTTCTGGCCTACGGACCTAGACGTAGAACACAAGTACGGCCCAATAGGAGTCCGCTATCTTGGCTGTCAGAAATTCCCTAACATCGTTATCCGAGCCTTCGCTGTGAGAAAGGTAAGTGATTCAATAATTATAGTAGTATAGGTACAAAACTCCATTAAGTAAGTCTGACCTCAACTGACACAGCAGGCCTCACCTTCAGCAATAGGACTTGAGTCTAACAATAAGTCCCATCTTCAGTATCATGCCTCAGCAATCATCTCTAATATGTCTCTATAAACAATTAATTCATCAATAAGTATAAACCCTTACAAAAAATTGAAGTGGTGAAATCTTGCAAACTGAGAAGTAAGTCAGAATTACAGTAATTAAGTTTAAATCTTTACCTTAAAAACAAAAATTAGTCCAATTTAATAGAATTATTCACATACCGCATGATACCTGATAACATCTGTGCAGCAGTGGTGAAGGAGCGTTAGCGCGCGATATCATCTTTTGAAGTAATTCCTTCACCAACAGAAACAATAATCCTGCACAAACGATATCGGGTATCACATGGTACGTGAATTATTCCCATTTTCATTGTGTGTTTTAGAATCAGTAAATGTTAAATTTGAGCTATCCTTGATTACAAAGGAGTTCTTATTCTCACATAATGAACCATTGTCTTCGTTATAGCTCAGCTCTTATTTAAAAAGTTAATCCTGAGAAAGTGAAGAATGATGGAACCTATTGGGGAAGTGATTTTCATGGCATCAATACAGTAATTTCACTCATTGTTTGATGAAGTGGATAGGTTTTCTTAGTGCCAGATGCTGCTCTAAGTACCTGTCTTGATGGACAGTGTCTGTTTAATCATGACTCACATAATAATAGCTCTATACAGTGACTAATGTGATGGTGAGGGTAATGTTAGGGAACACTGGACTGACAAATGGACAGCGGTCAGAGTATGTCTCGGGGAAATTTTAGGGAACACTGGACTGACAAAGGGACACAATCATCGGTCAGAGTATGTCTCGGGGTAATGTTAGGGCACACTGGACTGACAAATGGACACATTCATCAGTCAGAGTATGTCCCAGGGAAATTTTAGGGAACATTGGACTGACAAAGGGACACAATCATCAGTCAGAGGATGTCTCGGGGTAATGTTAGGGAACACTGGACTGACAAATGGACACAAACATCGGTCAGAGTATGTCTCAAGGTAATGCTAAGAGGTATAGAGTAATCTTCTTTATTTAGGTGTTACTGTATTGTCAAACCCACCTTAATTTATTTTAATAGTGGCCACCTCTATATAAAGACCACCTGCTTGATAAGACCACTTTTTAGGCATCCCAGATGACCAATTTCAACACAATCTGACCTTTATATAAAGACCAAATAGCTATAAAGACCAGTTTTCCGTCATTCCTTCATAGGTCTTTATAGACAGATTTGATTGTATATATTCCTTTAGCCATATCGTGAAATTTTGATCACTGAAAACTTATTTTCCCGTTTTGAAATTACAAAATTTTTTACCCGCAGCAATAACCATCTGTAGGATATATAGTAATATTTCTGTACAGGCATAATTATCTGTGATCAAAGCAAGTACCACATTCGCCATAATTAACGTCGCCCAGGGCAAAGTGGGGCGCTTATTGAAACGAGATGGAAGTTGTGGACGAGAAATGTCAGCCATATTTTAACTTTTTATGACACTTTAATCTGTTAAGTAAACATACATATACCTTTTAACCTTTGAGACACATTATTATATATGTCATGGGGAGGGATGCTTGTGGGGGAGGAGCGCTAATTACGGTGAATATGGTATGTAAATTTTCACTTTCAAAATTCTCTTCCTCTTTAATACAAAATTAGATCTCTACCAATTGGTGATAAGATCATTAGTGGAAATACACTCAACTATTATCCATGGAGACAAGGGGGTGGGTGCCAAATAGAACAAACAGCAAATCTAACAACACAGTTGTAAAAAAAATGGGGACGCAGAAGTACATTATTTCGAATATTTCAATTTTGAAAAAAAAATAAAAGTTCTTCCAATTGATAGCTACATTTGATATGAATTTCATTTTAAATACAGCCTTCTTAAAATAGTTTTTTTCTTTCATTTATGTCAAACAACTATTATCTGTGCCCTTTTTTGAAAAGAAAAAGATTTTCAGATAGTTTAATTAGTTCCGTTTGAGTTTATGTTTTTTTGTTTTAAGAACCTATTACAGACGTACATATTACATATATATCAAAAACCAATTTTATATAATAGTTCACTCAATTTTTGATCATTTTGATTTAAAGTCCTATTTCAGCTGAACTTAGAATTGAAAATTTACATTAGTTAGACAATCAGAATTTCATTGGGAAAAACACAAACTATAAAACTAAATGACATCCTCTATGCATGTATCTCAAGTCTGTATATGGTAGAGATAAGTTAAGGTCAACTATATGGGGAATCAATGACTGCCTAAAACAGCAGGTAGAGTGGTTACCATAAACTGGCATTTTAAAACGTCTGGAAACATTGATCTCATCCGCTGCTCAAGAAATACTGGAAAGTTTACAGATAGTGAAGTGGGAATTTAAATAATCTAATCACAGACTTTGCCAAGTTATGGATAGATATCAGAAATTCAAACATCTGTGGAGTATCATATTTATTGTTTATGACAGTACAGCTGCATTCTATTGGCCAGGTTTTATATTATTCAACGTCTAACATAATGGCCAATGTTTCTCCCGCTTTGGCAATTTTGATAGTATTGTCAAGATGTGTTTGCCTCAAGGATTGAGATTTTCCACAAGATGCCAAGATTGATTTGACTGCTGTATTTAGTATCTCAGAACATTTTGACATGTGATCTCCCAGGAGAATACCTAGAGTACTACTGTCTACATACACAGTGATACATATTATTGGTGAATACATATTTTATCACCAATAACCATGGTCATACCTAGACTAATGCTGTATATATACATACACTGTGAGACTCTCTCAACATGGTCAGGAAAACCTTCTCAATCAGAAATTGCATAGTTTTCAATATTGTATTCATTATACACATCATGCTTTTTCTAAATAAAAATGTATTATATTCTTGCCTTAGAAAATTTGTTTTACATTTTTAGGTCATCTGACCCAAAGGGTTAGGATGACCTATACTCACCATGTTCTGATGTCGTTATCCCATGTGCGTAAACATTTCATTCAAACAACTTCTTCTGAAACTTCTTCAATGACCTTGACCTTCATCCAAGATCACTGGAGTCAAAAAGGCTAAGATATTTTAAACAACTTCTTGCCAATAACTAAGAGGCCTAGAGACTTGATATAGGGCCTGTGACATGCTTTGATAAAGAGCTTCTAAGTTTATTCAAATGCATGACCTTGACCTTCATTCAAGATCTTAGGGATAAAAAAGGCTTAAGTCTTTAAACAATTGATATCTTGTCAAAATAAAGGCCTGGAGTATTTGTATAGATCTTGCAGCATACAGGGATTAAGGACTTCCAACTTTGTTCAAGTGAATGACCTCTACCATCTTTTAAACATATTGGAAACTTACAGCTTCATCTAGTAGTTCCTTGTATCAACTTAATTGTTAGCCACTACTGTATACAGTGACTGTTGTTTTGTGCCACTAGTCAGATGACCGTTAAGGCCCATGGATCTCTTATTATTGTATGTGATTTAACTCAAACCAATGTATTTTTTTATTTCTTATTTTATTGTTTCCTTAAACTAAATAAAATAAAAATGAAGGAGTGAAAAAAAATTGAAAGGAACCTGGAGCTCATGTGAAAGAGTAATGAACCCAATTCTAAGGTCCCACAATGTAATCTTCAATAAAACAATAGGTGCATTGTTAAAAATGGTTCAGGCCTGGTCAATATTCAGTTCTAAAAGGGGTAAGTGGTTAGGGTGTCCCTGTGCAGACAGCAGTGTTCAGAATTATTTCTAAATGTTGATTTTGTTATATGAGTTATGAATGCCATTGAGATGTTTGTGATAAAAGTTAAAAGAAAACAGAAAATCTTTTTTTCATTTTAGAAATTAATTTCCTCTGGTTTATCTCCCCTTTTTTCCATTGTTAAAATTTTGGGTAAATATTGCAGCGTTCAGCAAACTAATTATTGACCCACAGGTGTTGTTTTTATGCTTTATATAGCGGTTTGGCTACTTAAGGGAAATCCTGCTGTAGTTATTGATTGTGGTTGTCTAGTACAGGCTGACGTCCGGGTTCATGTTGTTGGAGATGTTCACAGCCATTGTAACGGGGTGCACCACTGACACTATGATATTTCTCTGACAGCGACATTCAAACCCCATGGGAGCAATTCATGCCATGTTGATTTGATTTGTATGACGTCATCGCCACCACATAACCTTACTGTCCTTATAAGACGTGTCACGTCGTCATGACACAACACTCACTCCCTGTCACAGTTATAGGGGACGTAGCGTTTTGTCTCCACAGTTTGTCGCTGTTTTGTTACTCTGAAGGTTATGGCGAGTATTAAATGATACTTAATTCACAGATATGTTTATTTTAGAATTTAATGTCTGTAGAAATTCAGGGTAATACTTATTGAGCAGACAGGCTTGATTGGTTGAGTACAAATGATTCTGATAACATCTGTATAAACTATACAAATAATAATACTTCTGTACAAAATCTCAAGTTCACAAATAGTTTGAAAGGTATCCAATACAAGAGGTCCCATTGACCTGCTGCATTGCCGTTGAAACACTAAAATCTAATCACTAAAAGCACTAAAATTTTGATTTCACATCTGTAAAACATTTCATACATCAGTCCGGTTTTTTTTAAGGAGAAGGGAGGAGGGGGTTAGATTGAGGGGAGAGGGCTCTTTTTTTGTTTTTCAGCCATATTATGACATTGATAATGAAATTATCATAATAAAAGTCTTTACATGACTCTATGATGGCTATATAAATTGTAAAAATTAAGATGTATCTGTATCATTTTCAGAACTTGACCTGCATGTCAGACATTACAGCGGAGTACTCAGTAGTGAAGACTTTCCAGTTAACATGTTGGCCGGCAAAAGAGAAGACCCCTCACAGTTCTAAATCCATGATCTATCTGATGGGATGTGTGGAGGAATGGCAGCAACGAACAAACCCACTCAACCCTGTCTGTATCATGTCAAAGTGAGTACTGACCCATTCAACCCTGTCTGTATCATGTCAAAGTGAGTACCGACCCACTCAACCCTGTCTGTATCATGTCAAAGTGAGTACCGACCCAGTCAACCCTGTCTGTATCATGTCAAAGTGAGTACCGACCCATTCAACCCTGTCTGTATCATGTCAAAGTGAGTACTGACCCACTCAACTCTGTCTATATCATGTCTAGAATACACACGTGCTGTTTACTGTTTACATCAGTACTCTATCAACCTTATATAATTCTGAGTATAACTTTCAATTCTTTAGGGATGGATACACACGTTGTGGAGTTTACTGTGTTACCAACATCTGCCTAGACCAGTTGAAAGCTGAGGGTGAAGTTGATGTGTTTGGTGCTGTGCGGATCGTCAAGAAAAATCGACCTGATTTGGTGCCAAATGTTGTAAGTAAATAATCACTTCTCAAAAGTAAAACCAATATACATTGTACATGACACACTGACCATTTCCCCAACATTTTCTTTGCACACAATCTAAGCTTGACCTATTTCCTTGAAATTCATCTTGATTATCAAAAAGTGAATAAAAAGTAAAACGGCATTTCCAAATGCATGGCCAATCTGTATGCACTATATGTCACTTGACTTAATGATTTGATCTGATTCAGGATATTTTGTTGAAAACTTAATGAAGTATGTTTTATAATCTAATGTTTTTACCTTTTGTTTCCATCACACAGGTGGAGTATGTGTTCTGCTATTCCTTCATTGTGACTGTACTGGACATTATGCAAGAAGACAAACCGAAAATTGTGATTACGGGACCAGCTTCAAAAAGAGGCCAGGTCAATAGAGGTTACCACGTGGATATGTCCGGTCTCCATGGTAACCTGTTTAATAACGACGAGTTCACCAATCTTATCACCAAATCTTCACATTTAAATTTCCACCAGGGATTTTTGCCAGCCTTGGACAATAAAAATCTGGCTGCGAAAGGCCACATAACTACGCAGAAGGCTGCACTCGAACACCTTCAAATTCCAAGCATAGACAGCGTCAGTGTATCGTCAGCTGAATCAATGTCCGACCAAGGCGAGACTTCGGTAAGGAATAAAAATGTGGTGCCAAATAGAACGGTGGCGAACGGCACTGGGAGTCGATACGAGGAAAATAATAATGTGCGTATACATGCTAGTAATGGAGGTCTAACAAATGGTGGTCACTCGTCAAATTACTCACTGCCTTCCACGAGTGCTTTCTACGCTCCGGCTTCATCTTCACGACACGGTGACTTTGTGCCAATTCAAAAACCACTCCGCGACTCCAGGACAAATCGACCAACATTACGTCGACAAGACGCCACAGATACGGACGCTGTTGAACTGAAAATGCTGGAAACCAAAAATCAAACCGATGAAAGTCTTTCACTACAAATTTCTCCCTTATGATTGTGAATTACACTATTATGATGTAAATATGCCAGTAGATTTTTTTATACCAGTGAACAGGATGTAAATCATCCTCCATACTCCAAGGGTTACCATCACTGATGTTATAGCCACCCCGGACTATCTCATAACAAGGGCCCAATGGGTCCGAATCGCTCACCTGCTATCTGGTAATCATGCATGGTTCACACTTAACATATAGGAGAGTGAATACGAATTTATATCATGCCTAAGCACAATAGAGGCCCCTTTGCCTCTTGGTAATTAAAAAGAAGTCATTTAAATATTTTAGCCTATTTGACCCCTGAGCATTTGAACAAACTTGATAGCCCTTGATCCTAGCATGCAACATGCCCAATATCAGATCCCTATGCCTTTTGGTTATTAAGAAGAAGTCTTTTAAAGATTTTAGCCTATTTGACCCCTGTGACCTTGAATGAAGGTCAAAGTCATTCATTTGAACAAACTTTGTAGCCCTTGATCCAATCATGTTACAGGCTCAATATCAGGTCTCTAGGCATCTTGGTTATCAATAAGAAGTTGTTTAAAGATTTAAGCCTATTTGACCCCTGTGACCTTGAATCAAGGTCAAGGTCATTCATTTGGACAAACTTGGTAGCCCTCTATCCCAGTGTGCCACAGGCCCAATATCAGGTCCCTTGACTGTTTGGTTATTAAGAAAAAGTCGTTTAAAGATTTTAGCCTTTTCGACCCCTGTGACCTTGAATGAAGGTCAAGGTCATTCATTTGGACAAACTTGGTAGCCCTATATCCCAGTATGTCACAGGCCCGATTTCAGGTCCCTAGGCCTCTTGGTTATTAAAAAGAAGTCGTTTAAAGATTTTAGCCTATTTGACCCGTGACCTTGAATGAAGGTCATGGTCATTCATTTGAACAAACTTGGTAGTCCTTTATCCCAGTATGTTACATGCCAAATATCAGGTCTCTAGACCTCTTGGTTATGAAGCAGAAGTCTTAACAACATATTTCAACCTGTTTGACCCCTGTGACCTTGAATGAAGGTCAAGGTCATTCATTTGAACAAATTTGGTAGCAATTCATCCCAGCATGTCACAGGCCCGATTTCAGGTCCCTAGGCCTCTTGGTTATTTAAAAGAAGTCTGTTAAAAATGTTCACCTATTTGGCCCCTGTGACCTTGAATCAAGCTCAAGTTCATTCATTTGAACAAACTTGGTAGCCCTTCATCCCAGCATGCTATAGGTCAAATTTCAGGACTCTAGGTCTCCAAGTTTTGGAGAAGTTGTTTAAATGGAAAAGTTAACGCCGGACGATGGGCAGACGACGGACGCTGCTCCACAGCATAAGCTCGCTTGCCCTTCGGGCAGGTGAGCTAATAAAACTGGAGAGAAAGTTCAGGAGAAAAAAACCTGAGGAATCACAGTTCAGGGGTGGATATAATATCAGTGATATTAACCCCTCGAGTATTGAGGATGGATGTAAATGTGTGAGGGAGAAATTTGTTTTCATTTTAATGTACCGTAATGCTCACTATAATATATTATTGGCCAGAAGTTAACAGGTCAAGACACTACAATATATACCTGCATCATATGAAACAATATATGTATAGAAATAAGATACTTTTATCATTGGAGAAATGACCTTCTTTAATTATTTACTTATTTTTGTGGAAAATAACATCTGATAAACTTAAAAGATATATTAGAATAAGTAATAATCTGATGTAATGAAGACAACAGATCCATTTTTTATACTGTATTAATGATTAGATGGAAGAAAATAATGTTTACTTGCCCTAGTAAACTATCAAGGGCTTACAAGTGTACTTTGTACCCGATACCAGTCTGAAGGGACATTTTTATTCTCCACTGTAACCATATATTATGGTTGACACTGGCCCCAAAAAACATCCTCAAATTGGTCCATGATACACCTTTCATTGGGTCATTAAATTCATCCCGAATTAGGATCTCGAGCTAGTTGGTTCCCTAAATATACCCTCAAAAATGCTGTCAGGTTGGTCCAGACATAGACCCTTAAGAAGGCCCTCAAACCTGATTTGAAAAGTTTGGTAAATTTCTGATATCATAAGAGTCGTTTAATCTCAGTTGATTTGTTGTTTCTTCTACGACTAAAGCATGTACAAATGTACATGTTTTATCATGGTACACGTATATAATTGCCTTGTTGTTTACATTTTTCTACCATAACATTTTGTGATTACATAAATTTGCATTCCGAAAATTTTTTTGAGATATTCAACTTTAAACATTGTTTTTCCCATGTGTCAATGCTGAAGCTACACCTGTATATATGTGAGAATGTTAAAAGTCTTCCTCAAATCAAGGCATGATGTTACTTTATTTGTATATCCTGTATAAAATTGTTGTTTTAACTTGCACCTGCCAGGAGTATGGCAGGGGGCTTATGCTGATGTATGCATTCAATTACATGTAGTTTCAAGTTGGTCAACAGATTCACTCCAACTTTCCTGTCATCTTCTTTGTAGTCAGAATCCCATAGAGACCTGTACATTTTACACACATTTTGAGTCACCTTTACCAATCATCAATGTCATCGCGGTGAAAAACTCAAAAATCATAGACTCATTCATTATTTGTCCAGATGTAAATTTGCATTTTTTCCAGCAAAATGTCTCCCAGAATTTTGGTATGATCATGCATATTTGTCTTGATTCTGATGCAGTATGTTAAATGATTTTCCTCAATTTCAGACTTCACAATCCATAGTTTCAGTATATAAGATGCATTAAACTGTCTTGATAGGTCCTTATACAAGTATGTGTATCGGTTCCATTTTCCTTTCATGACACCAGCACTAATTGGGTAGAATATGGTACTTTAATTAACGAGCTGGTTCTTTGTATATATTTGGTAAAAGGTGGCTCAAGTTTATGGAGGTGAGAAATGATAGTGTTTTGATCACTGCAGGAGCTCCAATTCATCTTGTATATCATTATTTTGACAAGATTTGTATTCAGAACTTTGCAAACATTGATTGGATAATTGAGTATCCAGGTTTTTCTTTGGATATATAAAAGAAAATATATCATGCTGTAAATAGTATTTTTATCACAAATATGACATGGTTTGAGATGAAATTGAAAGACAAATTGAATTTATTGCTGTAAAATAATACTTTCTATTTTTGTAAATTTTTGTATGTTGTTAAAACATGGTGAGAGCTTTTTCGCAATATTTTACACACTTTTATACACTGTCGTCACCTTTTTAACACTCATTGTTGGTATATATATACTCAAGCTTTTTAAAACAGATTTTGGCTGTAACATCACTCATCACTTCACCATGTCACCCTTTGATTAACATTGCTCTCATTAGCTGACCTTGATTTCATGCCAAAATTTTTACAGTCGAACCTGTCTATAAAGACCATTCAAGAAAATTGTGGTCTTCGATATAGCCAATTGGTCTTTATACCTAGGTCGAATCATGATGATATTGGTCGTTGGGACTGCAAGAAAATCGACTGATATCGATAGCTGTTGGTCGGTGTGACTGGCTTTAGTGTGTCTAATTCTACAATTTCAAAGAATGACAATCGGTCATAAATTCAGGGCACTCAAATAATTGTAACAAAGGGGCGCTTATTAGGGAACAAAATGTAAATGTAAAAAAAAGTCAGCCATATTTTAGATCTTTCTGTACTCGTGGTACATTAATATCTGCCACAGTAAACATGCATATGCCTTTTATCCTTTGAGATGCATTATCATTTCAGGATTCTCATGTAAAGACTTTTTTATTTATGTAATATGGGATATATTGCTGATGTTAGAGGCATTACATGTTGAAAAACATTGTTAAATCAATGAAAAGGGGGTGTTTATACAAGTTCGACTCTTCTCCAGAAAAGGGGAGGGTTACTTATTTGGTGAGGGGCGCTAATTATGGTGAATATGGTTGTGAACAACAGTTATATAAACTTTTTGTACATTATAACTTGCCATCCATCTCCACAGTTCATTTTTCTGAATTTTTTCAATACATATACCGATATATATCATTTCACTTTTCCACACCAGTTGCATTATTTGAGTGATCGGTCATGGTTAGTGTTTGAAACATTTCCAAAGTCACTTTTACTATTCCATTGTTTATATAGGATTATCTATCATTCATGTTGTTTATGGAAAAGCTGTATGATTTTCGTAGACTGGTTTAGCTTCTCTCGGTCCTTCCCTTAGAATAAACATCTAACATTAAACCACAAATTTTATTTATAATACATCCATTGCAAAAAAGTCGTATGAAAAATCAATTTCAATGGCCTGGATGTAAGCACGTGAGAGGTCATAGAGCGGTAGGAAACCAGAGTGTCAGAGAAAAATCTGCATGATCGGGCACTTTCAATGACCTGGATGTAAGCACATGAGAGGTCATAGAGTGGTAGGAAACCAAAGTGTCAGAGAAAAATCTGCGTGATCGGGCAGGTCCTACTGACTTTTTGATGTCTGTACCCAGGATCAAACCTCTGGCTGGCAAGGTGGCTTTACCACTACACCACCCAACATCAAACATCTATACTAAAGACCTGACAGGCAATAATTTATCATGTTAATTATTTCACCTGTTAACTGATATACACATGTACTAGTAGTTTTCTATTATGGTAATAAATCAACAATAAACGTTTGTGAGGCACACATTTTTAATGCCATCTACTGTATATCGAATTTGTAATAAGGGGAGGTAACTGAGGAGGTCACAGTCTATGATTGTCTAACAGAGATAAAGTAGCTGGCCTAATTTTTTTCTCGTAGAGAAATTGGAATTCACTAGTAAGCTTCAGGAAGTGTAATCCATTTTTTCAAAAATCATATGTGGTTTTCTAGCACATTTTGGTTTAAAGATGCTCCACCACTGACAGAGCATATACAATACCCGTCATTTGGTTTATGTGTCTAACTAACATTAAAACGCGTTTGAAATGATTTAGTTTGCTTTTGGTATGTGCACAATCATTACTTAATTCTATATAGGGCATAGTGACATGGATATTTTTTGGGATGTTATTTAATTATTTTCAACATTTTTATCTTGAATCAAAATAAGAAGGTACAGTGAAGTAAGTATCTATTGTTACTGATACAAAATACTAATGCGTCTGTTTCTGTTTTTGACAGAGAAAAAATACCATTCGTCAGTGGTGGAGAATCTTTAAATTTCCAAGATTATTTTTTATAACACACATAAAAGAATCCTCATTCATTAAAGCATTTGTTCATATTTGAAATCTCCGTTTCATATTAGTAAAACCTCTGGTATCACATTGTTATCATGAAGATTATGTTATTCTCATTTGCTCCAAAAGGAATTTCCTTTGTCCAAAGGGAGGCAATTCATACCAGACATATTTTATAATTCATGATTATGTAATTATTGTTTGCTCCGAAAGGAAAGGTTTCCTTTCACAAAGGGAGGTGATTTATTATCGACATTGTATGCAATTTTTCCAGCAATATACACCTTTTTACACCTATCTGTGATTGTATTTTGGTTGGTTCACTTCCTGTGAAGAAATATAATTTATAAGGACAATTTCATGTGAAGATTCCAATTATACCATCCGTCAACCTTCCCATACCAGCACCCCCCCCCCCCTCCATCCTACACCCCTATTCCTCCTCCAGTTTTGCTCAAGTCTTGCACATTTATAATCTGAATTCATTGCTAAAATTTTAACATAGCTTAGCATTAATTTTGTAACTTTTCATAATGCAATATTCATTTTAAAAGCTCGCACAAGTGATACCAAGCACCCAATAATTTGTTACATGCACATGTAATAGTTAACCGGAATACATTAGATTTCCATATAGAGGTAACATCCTTCATAAACTAGACTTAAAACATAAACTAAACATAAACTTATCTTTAATGGCCTCTCAATGCAAGCCAAACTAAAACAAAAAGAAATTTTTGAAAAATTTTCGTCAAATGAAAGTAAATTTTTTGCCTACATTTCTTTTTTCAAGTTTAAACAGTTAATCAGTCTTCTAAGGACATTTCAAAAGACTTACAGCATACATACTTTACCATTATAGGTTACTAGGATTTGTCTGCCACACATCTAAACATGTCTCCTTAATGTTGTCATAGTGACCAAGACTTCAAGGGAAACCGATGTGTGGGGACATATTCTGAAGTTAGGCCAAGGAAACTTCTAATTTTTATGGTGATGCGTTATTCTTCTGTACTGTTAGGATTCTGATGTTAGGTTGACAAAACTTCTGATTTTTATGGTGATGCGTTACCCTGCTGTACTGTAATTAGGATTCTGATGTTAGGCCAACAAAACTTCTGATTTTTGTGGAAATGTGTTGCCCTGCTGTACTGTTAAGTTTATACACTTCTTACATTCCTTTTTACTCAAGAATAAAGAAAATGAAATGTTCCTTTCAGTGTCTTTTTCTTTGTTGAAAATCCTAACCTTTGTTATACTGTAAACCAACTTATTTCCGTGACTTGACAGCCATGGGAGTTCTTTGACTGGAACTATGTTATTCCGTCTTTGCATATTACAGAGTTAGCTCCCTTGCGGGTAGGTATCAATTGTGTTATGTCATAATTTTGTGATCACAAGTCACATTGTTTTCTCCGAAAAGTATGATATTATGCTCGCAAATGCATGACGTCTCAATCAAATACCTACCCGCAAGGGCAGATAACTCTGTAATATGTAAGTACAGAATAAAAGTTCATCAGTACCTTGGACATTGGATCTATTTCACAGCAAATTCGTATGGCTTGCGAAAAATTTTATCACTTGAGAAAATAAATTAGTTGACAATACAAAACAGAGGGCAGCAATACCCAAGATAATTATTAAACTATCACTTTGCATTTGACTTTTCAAACTTACATTTATGATTTCATAAATCAGGGCACTTCCCAAATTTACCTTAGACCATAAACATCTTGTTAATTACATAGTAAAATAGTAGTTCTATTTCTTTCAAGAATATAACTCCTTCATAAGGTCAATACAATTTTAATGAATTCACAAAAAGTTTTCTTAAACAATCACCATCTATCTATCTACATGGAACACATGTACAACAACAAAAAACATTTAAAATTTGTTTTTTAAAATTCAAAAATTTCAAGTAATGCACTGAATTCGTTTTAAAACATACAACTTCATGGCAGTTAATTTTAGCTATAAAACAAACATTCCAAACGAAATATACACATTCAATAATTTGTATTGCATTACTAAAAGTTTACAAAAACAAAATTTTATAACTCTTGAAAAAGTTAATAGATATTGCAATTGCATGATTTAACATGAAAATGCTCTTGATTTGCTTATCTTAAAATTAATATTCTATGGCTTTCATTTACAGATCACTGATTCATCCATATTTGGTATACCACCATCTCTTCACACTTAAGGCCATATAGCATATCTCTTCAATAATGCAGAAAATTGACAAATTGTGGATATATTCAGCATATCTGTTCAATAATGCAGAAAATCGACAAATTGTGGATATATTCAATCTTAAAGCCAATTGTATTCAATGCTTAAAGAAAATAATGATACCAAATAATCCACGTTTATGTACCAATATCTGTTGGTTAAAGTCCTGGCATAAAGAAGGCTACATTGTCCAATGTCCGAGAGTGAGTTTCACTCGAGCAACCGTTCATTTCAGGAATCTGAGTGGTGAGACACATCAATGGTCCAAGGGCACACAACATAGAATCAAGTAGTACAGACAGGCTTCCTTGTACAGCAATAAGTCCCTGTGGAGGAAAGGTAAAATAGTTATACAACGATACAGGGGCTTGGAAAAACTTTCAAATAATTTATCCGTTGGACGAGTGCTCCTCTAAAATCTACTCGTCCCAATGACATTTTCACTTGCCCCCAGTATTTTCCAGATATTAAAATTAAGCGATTGCTTATAAATTTCTTTGTCATATTTCTAAGAAACTGTAAAAGGAATGTGTCATATAAGGTCCAGGTCATCATTAGCGTCAGAAAGTTTTACTCGTCCAATGGACAAGCACGCTGTCAATATTGACGTGTCCGACGGTGAAATCAGTCTGAACGAGCAGACAAGTCCTTATCCCCAGCCCTGTAATATGGGGTATATGCTTACCGGGTAAACAGTTACCAGAATCAGGGTAGAGATGAAAATAGTAATACAAAGTCAAAACTTGTACGGCTATCAGTCTCTCGGAAGGAAAGTCAAATGAAAGTTATACAGAACAAATAATACTTTTAAATATAGACTTTTAAAACTGTCAGTCCTTGGGAAATAAACTAGTTATGCAAGACAAACAATACAGGGCCCTAACTTCAAACCCATTCGATGGGAACAGTACAACATAAACATTTTAATGTGAAATTGGGATGTAATTTGGTAAATGTAGCATGCACACAAATAAGCCGTAAGAAGGATAGATTTAGAAGTATTAGTAATCGGTGACCTAAAACAGAAAAATAAAACACTGTTTATAGATAATACGTACCCGGTGTTCCTGTAGCCTCATCCCAATGATACTGAGCGACTCTCCAACCAATTTGAGGTGAGCCGACACGTCTATGGGTTCTATACCAAAGGCCTGCTGTCAGGAGAAAAATAAAACAACGTTTACAAGAAGTGTCGTCAAACTACTTTAAACTTTACCATTAAAGGCAAAACAATTAGCGACATAATATCAATATTTTTTATGTTCAATTAATGACATATGAAATTTCCTTGAACAATCCAAAGAATAAGTGTCCTCACACCAGTTGTATGTGATAACAGATCAAAGATTTTTCTAGCATACCGTATTTTCCGGACAATAAGTCGCACCTGTGTACAAGCCGCAGAGGCCTTTTTTACGATTTTTTCAGGTTTTGTACACGCATAAGACGCACCGTTAAATGATGTTTTGTACGACTGTTTGATGCTTTTTAACATCGCTATAATGTTTTATATTACATGTAATTCACACGTATAAACTTGACTGCCGATTATTTCATTGAAATCACAGCGACAGGATTCTTAGAAATACACATGTTGACCGTGTGTAACACGTGTGCAAGTTATATTTAGCAGTCATTCAGAAGATTGTTTTTTTTCCTTTTTGCGGACATTTCTTTCACTCACATAATATTCAAATAATATATTTAACTTATTGTTTGATATTTGATGGTTTTTGACGTTTTAGTTATTATTTTTTTGGTAACAATCCTGCAGCAAATCGATAGCGAAATCAGTCCGCCATTGTGTTGTGACTGTTCAGTCGGCCGATTTTCCATGAATTAAACAATTTTACGATTGAACATGTATCTGGTACGTTATTATTTTTATCTTTATTATATTTTCATCACATATTTTATCGTTTAAACACTTTTACAGTGATTTGTTCGATGTATAACTTTACAAAACTGGCGAGTAAAACTTACGATTTTCACATGTGAATCACGACGTAATAATGCAAAAACATCGTCAGATTTTGGTTTTCGTCCACAGATAAGTCGCACTGGTGTATATGCCGCACTCCCGATTTTCAGGGAAAAAAGTAGCGGCTTATATTCCGGAAAATACGGTACATCACTGAAGTCAAAAGTACATAAAATCAACCTTATTTTGTTTCACCTCAAGTAAGAAACAAGTAGATGAGCCTTTGATTCAAGCCTAAACTTACCTTAGTTGAAGCAGGTTCCTCCCGAAGGACCGGGACGGCCTTCACTGGCTGTGTTGAGGGAGCCACCTGCTGAGGGGGAGGGGCATGAGCGGCTGTATTTGCGGCGTTGGCGGCTGCTGCAGCGGCAGCCATTGCTTGAGATGACGGAATTGTGGTGGTGATGACCCCGCCGCCTCCTTTAGATGTTGAGATCAACAAACCTTTACCCAGTAACTTACGCGCCTCTCGCTTGGCTTTACGCTTCCAGGCCTACAAAGTCACAACCAAGTATAATGATTTCTAGGGCTGATCTCCATTGTGTTTGATGGGGACATTGATGTAGATGGATACATATTTAAAGCCTAAACACAATGTTTGTTAACTTCTTTAAGTGCATTTTTCTTGTTTCAAGAAAATTATGAATATTTTTACTCATTAAAGTTACTTTCTATACCGTATTAACCTTATATAAAATGTATATATGCTGGCGAGTATTGTAGGTGAAGCAAACCTTCGTAATCAGACCGAATGCAATACTCCTGTAGAGTCATCATAAGAAACCCACGAGTCATTGCTCTATCCTATGTGTTACAAACAACAGAGCAGTGAATCGTATGTTTCCAGTGATAGGGTAGTGCATGAGATTTCAATGATCTAAAACAAGTCTATCTACAGTAATTCAAAATTAATGTTGATATAAATTTCCTAATCCTTCAACATAAAGATTTAGCAAAGATACAAAAGAAAGTTATTTACCATTTTGGCCTTCGCTGGTAGGCCTTGCCATATTTCACCCAAGCGTCTGCTCAGCTGTGCAAAATCTGAAAATAGAAAATGAAATATTCATAAGTCTTTGGTTCATGATCAGCTGAGCTGAAAATAGTATATAATTTCCTCTGATTTCACAGTATACATCATACAACTACCGGTAATGTGACTGTATACTGTAAAAGTGGAATTATTTGTGGAATAGAAACTTTCACTGTTTGCTTTCATTAAAATTCCGCTAATATATAAAATGCACATACCAGGTATATTATAAACATGTACAAATTCATATAACATTGTAGATGCATAGTATGAAAATCATTACAACCACAAGCAGTTTTAAAGCAGACTTGACGAAAATATCTACCATTACAGTTTACACTGCTATACCTGAGCAGTCTGGTGGACTCATGGACGATAAACTGATCTACCATATATATATTGCTACCAATTATAACAGCTTGCACTACCATATCCGAACAGGTTCCACTGTCAGCTATTTTCAATTGTCACCACACCTTGAGCTAATGATATTTTATATCAAGTGCCTAATGCTATTTCTCAATTGGTGTCACTGCTATTTCTCTATTTATTGGTGCTGCTGCTATTTCTTAAGTGGTGTCAGCTGCTATTCTCCATTGGTGCTAATATTATTTTTCAATAAGTGCCACTGCTATTCTCAATTGATGCCACTGCTATTTTCAATTGGTGACACTGCTATTTCTCAATTAGTGACAGTGATATTTCCCGATTTATGCCACTGCTATTCTCAATCGGAGTTACTGATATTTCTTGATTGGTGCCACTGCTATTTTCAATTGGTGCTACTGCTAATTCCCAATTGATGCCACTACTATTCTCAATTGGTGTCGCTGATATTTCTCAATTGGTGCCACTGCTATTTCCCAATTGATGCCACTACTATTCTCAATTGGTGTCACTGATATTTCTCATTAGGTGCCACTGTTATTTCCCAATTGATGTCACTGCTATTCTCTATTGATGTAACTGCTATTTCTCAATCGGGGCCACTGCTATTCACCATTGGTGCCAGTATATTTTTCCCCATAGGTGTCACTGCTATTTCTCAATTGGTGATACTGCTAGTTTTCAATCTGTGTCATTTCTATTTCACACCAGGTGCCTATTTTTTGCAACTTTTCCAGAACTGGTCACCAAACAAGATTAGAGAAAAATTTCAAGGATCAAAAGAGATATATTTGAATTTTAGATGTGTATTTAATCAAATTCACATAGACACAAAAAAACACAAACATAAAAAATAAACATTTAAATGTGTCAAGCACTTTAAAAAGTTTCAAAGAAATGTGCATTTCCCGCATACACTGTCGGCCTAATTTTCCCACATGCTACTTCAAGCAATAGATGTATTATCGTCAAACAAACACATTACAAGAAATATAGACCATACATGTGAAGAGAGCACTTTAAAACAATTATCAGGGTAATGTAAATCATCAGTACTAACATTTTTGGCACTATTTTTAATCTTTGCATATTGCAGAGTAGCCTCCCTTGCTGGTAGTTATCCATTGAAGCGTCATTATTTTGTGAGCAAATCTGATGTTGTTGTCTCTAAAACTATGATGTTATGTTCCTAAACACATAACGTCATAATCAATACCTACTTGCAAGGACAGATAACTCTGTAACATGCAAATCAAGAATATCTTAAAGCACATGTCATGATATGCTAACATTGAAAGAAGTTAAATGTTGTTACAACTTAAATTTGATAAAATCTTATAATAGCTCCAAACCAGCACGCTAAAGGACCAAATAAATAACTTGTATCATTAATTTAGAATTTGCTGGTATACAGAAAGTAAATCATCAAATCAACAAATGTGACCTCATGACCTTGAGATGTAAAGTCATAATTCAAAATGTAGTGTTGAACTTCCAAACTACAAATTGCCTTGTATTCAGGAATTCTTATGGAAAGTATAATAGAATTTATATACATGTATACTGTACTACAAAACTGACTATAGTGCATGTTTCGTCCTATAAAAAATAAATAGTGGTTGTTCTGGTTGTCATAATCCTATCACTTTGGTCCAGGTATTGTCAAGTTTCAGTCATTTATATCATGTTACATAGACACAATTCACAGCAGAAAATCTCCAGACATTTTCAAAGTTGATTGATCAGAAATGTTGCCAGACCTACAAAGACAGAAAAAAAACATATCTATACAAGGGTTAATATTAGTAAATTGATAAATCTACAGTGTCCATCAACAAGTTTTATCTGTTCAAACTGGTGCCAATAAATCATACACATTGTACTATTGTTATATTACATGTATAACAAATTGGTTCAGGTATAGGGCTCTTCAAATTCTTGATACAAATTAGATGTCTTACATACTGATTCAAAAGTAAGGTATTAGATACGAATAAAATTTCTCTAATATGACTCATTGGAATGCAATTTATGAATTAATGAAAATGTTTCTTGTAAAACATAATTACCTTGAACTTGACAGAATCCATGAGGTTTTTCTCCCCAACCTTTGTAAATTCTGATCAGTTGCTATATTATGAACTGTGTCACAGAGATCTACTTCAAGGAGTCACGAAGACCAAAACACCAGACCTTAATACAATGCTAAAGTCTGGTCTTCACATCTGAAAACTACATTGTTTCGTCTCTTCCATCGTCTCAGCCAACCACATGACGCCTGAAATTCGTGCAAATTGAGTTGAACAGCGAAATCTCGAGCCTTGGACATGATCATTCCGTTGGTAACAGGTTGGTCAGACTTCAGTTCATCCAAAAACCATTGTAATACTAACTGGTCTAGTTCTGACGAGGCTGGTCTAGCCACTTTGATACACTTTTTACTCTTGTCAGGACCGAGAGAAAGTAGAAGCAGACTGTCATAAACTTTGTTCCATTCCCGAATCTGTTTCCGAGAAATACCAAATTCTCTCTTTGTCGCCGCAAAGTTGCCTCCGTGTTCCCGGCACCATTGAACCACTTGCACTTTCTCCTCCGTCGAATATCGTCTGCGCACTGTTGGCAGGACGATAAAGTGTTTTTAGTGGAATATATCCGTATATATTTTGAACCGTCTACTAATATCTTTTTAACGGGAATCAAAAGCTCTTCCAAAGGTGCACTTTTTTTTTTACAAATGAAATCAAATGTGCCCATGGTCTGCAATCCGTATGATGCATGTCTTTTGAAAAACAATCAATGATTTCTTTAAAGAATTGATGATTTATAGCTCTTCCTGCGAATCTTTCTTGCTCAGTGATAATTTAGCCCACAATAATAACTTGGTACAATGGATGTAAATATTAGAGTGAGCTTATAAAAGAACACGTACACGTCCAGTAAAAATTGATAGAAAGTCAACTAGCACAACCAATAGAACAATTATTTGTGATGTTTACAGCTGCTTTTGAATACATGTAAATATGTGTACTGGTAGGTAGAATTTGAGTGAGCTCATTCAAGTACATGTACCAGAAGATAAAAAGTTATTTAAAACCAATGATCATGATAGAACAATCACTTGTGATGTTAGAACTTAGTAGTTGTTTTTGTCATCAGACCTCTTATAAACGATCAGTATACAGTAAAATGGTGGAAAGCGTACATGTGTATGAGCTGGAAATGTTTAAATACAACCCGATGGTAACGATCATCAATAAGCAAACATAGAAGCCACCTCGTCCCTGTTGGTATTAATTATAGGGATGAGGGATGGGGGCACAAAGTTTTGCTCATCTATCTGACACAGAGAATGCAGACTTGCCAATTCCCTGATTTTCATTCAGGAAACTTTGTTACTAACACTCAGATGTCAGTTCTCTGTTACAAAAAACTTTGTTACTAAAACTCATATCTCTATTCTCTGTTACAAAAACTTTGTTACTAACACTCGGATGTCTGTTCTCTGTTACAAAAACTTTGTTACTAACACTCAGATATCTGTCATGTCAGTTCTCTGTCATAGAAAACTTTGTTACTAACACTCAGATAGCTGTTCTCTGTCACAGAAAACTTTGTTACTAACACTCAGATATCTGTTCTCTGTCTCAGAAAACTTTGTTACTAACACTCAGACGTCTGTTCTCTGTCACAGAAAACTCAAGTCACATCTGTCACAGAGACTTACCCATGCCCTGGTTTTCACTCAGCACTTTGTTGCGGACAGTGTTACACCACATTGTATAAGCAGTCAGCCTCTTCTTTTTCTTTTCCTTCTGAAATCAATTAAGTCATGGAAGATAAATAAGTCTAGATGTATTTCCAGCTCTAATAAAAGATATGAGAACAAAATATTGTACATCGTAAACCAAACTTATTTCGGCATACAACTAAACTTTTTGTGTATTTCGTGGGCAATAAAAATCTGAGAAAATTAATCGCTGAGAAAAAGATTCAACAACAAGTTCAATAGAGCATAAAACATGAAAACAAATTTAAATTGCCATGAAAGAGGCATTGGGCAAAAAAACACAAAACTATGTTGCCTCAAAAAAACAAATTGCTTTATACCGTATTCGACCCAATAAGCGCCCATGTCCCTATTAGCGCCCTCCCTCTTTTTGAGGCCTCAATTTCAATTGCCCAGGTATCAAGACCAAAACTACACAAAACTGTCTAGATTTGCAATAATTTGGTCTTATTAGCACCTTTTCATTTTTTCAATTTTAATGGCCCTGGGTGCTGATTTGGTTGAATATGGTAATAATACTGGTTACATGTAGGAAATAGACCACAGAGAAAAATCACTGCTTCAAAGTCAAAATCAACTGTATCACACAGTTATTATCTCAAGTAAAAGTTTAAAGACCCTGACTGTGTTGTATGTTGGTAATAATAAATAGTGGTGTGTTCTGTTTTCATCCACCAAGTAAGTTTGTAATACCTTACATATAGATACTGTACAAGCTAAAGTACCCACACAACCACAGATCAATAAATGTTTAAACATTTTCTGAAAATCCAAAGCAAAATTTGAAGAAAAAAAATAAAAAGATATTTACCGCTGTTTTGCTTCCTTTCTTTCCATCACCTGGCTCGCCATCTAAAAAGAAAATACTGGTCTTATCAAATTCTATCATATAATGAGAGTTATTTTAAACAAGTAAAAAAACACCCCTAATATCACATAAGATAGTCACTATGACCTCTAAAATCCAAAATAAATGAATTATTAACCCCTAAATTCACAAAAATAAATAATATATGTGAGTCAATTTTAAGAAAATCTTACTTCATATAAATTACATTGAAAGGGATTAAACAGCATATGTGAGTCAGCCAATTGAAATTCGTACCATATATCCAGAGTATAAGTCGTGACTTTTTTTACATGAAAATTGGGAGTGCAGCATATACAACAGTGCAACTTATCCATGGATGACAAAAACCAGATGATGTTTTGAAGAAAAAAAATTACGGAAATCAAAGTACCAAAAGTACTGATTCTTAAGCCAAAAGCCTAAAGCCTACTTTATAAATAGAACAAGACAGTTAAATTAACTGTTTTTGACTCCAGGTTAATATAGTAAGTTCGATAATCATACATTTATAACCAAAATATGATTCTATCATATGTAAGTTTTTATGATATTTTAAACAGAAATGTTAAAGATGATCCACCGCCGACAAATGGTATTTTTTCACGCCGACAAATGGTATTTTTTCTCTATCAAAAATAGGAGCAGACAAATTAGTATTTTTCTTTCGTTACAGTATTACCACCATTGAAAAGGTAGAGCTTCTAATTTTACTTCAAGATGAAAATATAAAAAAAAAAAAATGTGTCCTGAAAATTTCTGTGACACTATGTCCTAGATGGAATGAAATACTGTTTGCGTATGCAACAAAAGCAAAATAAATTATTTTAAATCATTTTTTTTGTGTTAATTAGACATATCTATACACGACTTAATACCAATTATTGTTCAAATGAGTCTGGTTTATACTGTGTCGGCAGTGGAGCATCTTTAAATATAATATAGGTCCTCGCATAATATGATGATAAATGTCATGTGGCAGAACAACCACACCCTCCATTTATCATAGATACTCATCAAGAGCATGCCACTATTTCAAACTCATTTTTATAAATCAATATTTCTGATTTTCATTGATTACATAAACAGAGGATCTTACACTCGTGACAATGTGATATGAAATTTATCAAACAAGCTCAATAATTTGATGTTCCACAAGCTCGACCCTTTAGGCCAGTGGCAAATTTCATATCACGAGTGTAAGGTTCTATTTATCACATAACTTTTATTTATTACAACATTAATGTTCCATAGAAAGGCTGTTAAAAGCAGATTTTGTAGTAACATGATTAAAAGGTTTCGTGATCTATATTTTATACATCTGTTATAAAAAAAGATAAATACGAAAACAATTTTGCTATTTCTTCTTTTTGTTTACATTGAAAATAATGTGATGATCAAGTTTGTTATAGGTCAATGTCCAATACACGATAATTTAATGCCTGAATTTTGTAAGAGTTGCCTCCCTTACTTCCGGGCAGTGGCATTCTGCCTTGCTTCCATGCATGTCTATAAATAGAGAGGTTTTCACAGCATATTAGTGGCGATTAGCTGTCCATATGTCTTAGAAACAGAATGAATCACTTGAGAAATAACGTATCATTTATTTGTTATTTTAACTCTGGATCTTAGTGATAAGAAGCAACTTTGGGTCATACTAAAGTCAATCACCGGATGAAACAGGAGGATTCAGATTCAATTTAATTTCAGCCTGTTCATTATTATGTGTTGAAAATAAGATTTCTATTGTTTCATTCACAAATGATTTTTCATGTGTGGTTCAGGAAAAAGGCAGGAAAGAATATTTCGAGGCTTTTACATTAATCAGCAATATCATGCCACACATGTATATGCAACTGCATTCATAATTTTAGTGAGACCCTGGAAGTTACGGATACAAACAACATATTTCACTTCGAACATTTCACAAATTTGATTAATTTGTTTGTTTATTGAAAGTAAGAGATGCAAAAAACCTAAAAATATATAGCATTTATTAATTACAGTTTCTAAGACAGAATAAGTTGTATTATAGCGAGCTCGAGAAGGACATGTGCATTCATGTAAGATTTATATAGGTCAACAGCATTTAAATTAGCATGTCCTAGGTCAACAGCATTTAAATAACCATGTCATAGGTCAACAGCATTTAAATTAGCATGTCATAGATCAACAGCATTTAAATTAGCATGTCCTAGGTCAACAGCATTTAAATAACCATGTCATAGGTCAACAGCATTTAAATTACCATGTCATAGGTCAACAGCATTTAAATTACCATGTCATAGGTTAACAGCATTTAAATCAGCATGCCATAGGTCAACAGCATTTAATTTAGCATGTCATGTAGGTTAACGGCATTTAAATTAGCATGTCAAATAGGTTAACGGCATTTAAATTACAGAGTTGAAAGGTTAATGGATGTAGTCCCTTAGGCTCAAACTGTAACGAGAAATGAAAACGAAACAATTAAACGATGAAAAGACTCACGATACTCTAACACATTTGATTTAAATAATGAAAACGATCGGTTCCTATGATTAATTATTACATAGAATGGTCAGAAAAATCTACTGAGATTCACATAGATTCAACTGTATTTATTTTCTGAAAACCGCGATATTCTTATGTCCTCATTTGTAAATTTATCAGGAAAATGTATTTAATTTCTTGATTGTCAGTTGCTTCCGCCTCATAAATCGTAGACACCAGGACGGTCCACCATTGAAGTGTTCAATGTGGCGTTCTTTCGCCATGCTCTGTGCCTTGAGTCTTATCTGCATGGTGCTGACACCCCGACATGAAGATCTCTGCTCCAGTAGCCACTTCTCCAAGTCGTCTTCCAAGACTGGCCAGCGTGCATTATGTCCACGGTTTGCCTTCTTCGTCTTCTTTGTCTTCTTCAGGGACTCTTCCATCTTCCTCCATTCCCGAACTTGACTTTCATTGACTGAGTACTGCCGTCCTGCGGCTCTGTTTCCATTCTTCTTAGCGTACGTCACCACTTCAATCTTGAAAGCTGCTGTGTAGCTTTTCCTGGGAGGTATGGCGATTTCGTCTGTTGATAGAACTATTGAGTCAGAGAGATGATTTTGAAGGATTCAAACGCGAGATTATATAGACATTAGGTAGGATCGAAAATTATTTGCTACATCTACGATAATTTTCATTGGTTCTTTATTTGCAGCACACTCATTGATTGGTCATAACCCTAATTACCCATTTTTGATTTTAAAACAAAGACATGTTTTGAGGACCACATTTTCCTTCTTGTCATCCACCTTTCCATACTGTAATTTCTGTAATTAAAGTACACCACACTCGAACATCTGACATAGTTATGAGGACGATAATAGCTATGAAAATAATTTCAGAACTACGTACTAAAAGAGGTTCTGGCACTATATACCAGTAAACAACTACCCAGGTACAACCTCAACTTATATATAATTACATTTACCATATTTATTTTTATATAATTATTGTATTTCGTTAAATTTATTTATTGTTTAATTAAATATATATATAATTGTATATTACTTTTATGAGTGTTGTATTTTTATAAACAAATAAAATAAATGTGTCAATGTAAAACTTAATGTAAAGAAAATAAATTATTTAATGAATATATGTGTATGCATTTTCCTGTGAGCGTTATCTTTTATACACCAATTCAATAAAACCAATATTTATTTGAATCTATATACACAATATATTTGCGATTTGAAATTTTTATACATGGATCGCTCAATATTGAGTATATCAGTATTTAATATATTTAAATGTAGTTAAAAATGCCAAATATACAATATAACATCTGTACGTATATATATGTTTTATGCCGATCTCAAAATACCTCAACGGCGACCATAAAACAATCCAAACAAATTAAAGTAAATTTCAGGTCACAACGCCAGTCTTGATAATATTGTAACCTTTTAAACAACCACATAATTTGATACACAAAATATATTTCAAAATGTGGATATCAAACACTGGTATTGTGAAGAAAGTAATTTAATCGGCGCACTGAAAAATCAGCGAGAGTAATCGTGGATTGGAACGTTAACAGTCACATTTTTTTGTTTACAAAGTAGGCAATTCTTAAGTCATGATCCAAGCCATGATACTATATATATACTGATCCTTATAATTACACAACATATTTAATACACAAAATATATCAAAATGTGGATAATATCAAACACTCCTATACCTAGTGAAAAAAGTAAATTTAATCGGCGTACTGAACTATGAGCGTAAGTATGAATTAGAATGGCCACCATTACAAAGTAGGCCTACGTAAATAGTGAGTAATTAACAACGATCAAATCCATTTATTGATTAAGGTATTTATTAGTGTTGGACCGATTCTCAATTTCAATCGATGATTATATCGATTATGATGAAAGGTAATAATCGATTATGGGGGATAACTTATTTTATACTGTCATGACCAACCTTTATCATGTTAATTATATATATGTGCAAAACCACTTCAAAATGCCTTAGATATGTTAGATACACAGTAATTCAAATTTAAATTAAAGAAAAAAAAATACTTCAATTCATACTATTTGTTCATTTTTCTAAAATTCTTTGGGGAAATTGAAAGGTTAATCAAATATATATAAATATAGGTAAATGGTATATATATACATGTATACCGTATTTTCCCTATTGAGAGCGCCTCCCCTAATAAGGGCGCCCCTCGACTTTTTGTGGAAAAAAAACCTTTGCAAAGAAAAGAAAGTGAAAATTAGAAGTTATCTCCCCTGATTGTCACGCGTTTAGTAAATCAGGGTGTCACTGCCACCTCGATAAAATGACGTTTACGACTTTGTGGCGCTTATAAAATCGAAATCTCGATACATACTTACAGATATATATCGTATGGAACGAGTAAAAACTTGTTTAAGGAATATTTTCATGGAATTGCGGCGAAATCGTAACATTGAATGACAGGAGGTACGACTGTGCATCTGTTCATTGTCACACGAGTGTAAGTTATCACTCACTTGTAACATCATTATTTTCATTGCGTGCACCAGTTAGATGTATTCTTGTTTTATTTTGACAATGATCATTACTGATTTGCGGATATTCAATCGTTTGTAATAGTTTAATCGTGTTTTTCTCGTCAATAATGCCCCTGAAAACGAAAGTAAATTCCGAGTCCGGCCATTTTGTAGTCATTGTAAACAACACGACGATCGCAGCATAAACTTGCCGATCTCTGAGCATTTAAAATCTTTTTAATTTAATGTAATAAATACGCTTAAAATGCATGGAATATCTTGTAAATATTCTAGATATTATGTTAACAATTTATTTGATAAACGATTCGTCGTCAATTCTTCATGATTTTACAACCTATGAAATCACGGCAGTTTCAGAAAAAAATGGTCTCAAATAACGGCGCCCCCCTAAGTCAATTACCCGCGCCCGGCGCCCTTATTAGGGAAAATACGGTATATATATATTCGATCATAAAACTGATAATTAGTAGGTTGTCCTAAACCATTTATCAATTGTGATTTTATAATTACAACCGATTCGCAACACTAGTATTTCTATTCCCTTGTATGTGTAATTTGTCACTTATATATACAACTTTGCAGACAGTTTTAATTATTCGAATCAATCGGTATCACTACTATACTAAATTAAAGATTAGTCGACACACTGGGATAAATAGGTATGTGCAAGAACATGGGGTTTGATATTCCTATAGTTTTTGGATGCGGCTTATTCATCAGTGCGACTTATAATTATATTTGTACAAAACCTGGAAAAAAGAGTAAAAAACACCTTAGTGACTTGTACACAGGTGCGACTTATCGTCCGGAAAATATGGTAAATGTTCAAAAGCGGATTAGCTCAATCAATGGATTAGTTAAAATTTTCATTCTCATTTGCTGCAAAACCTTAAAGCTTTGATTGTATCTTCTCTAAAATGAGCAAATTGATAAAGAATAATAGAATACTTCAGATTTCTATAACAATGGAGCATATTTAAATCTTATCTTAATTTGAAAATTGTTGTTAAACGGTGATTAGTCTAACCTTCTTTTGAACACGTGGCATGGCATGATGGGCCCATGGGCCAGCTATTAGGAATCGAAGGTTAAGCAACCTTACATGTATGTGTACAGGTACGTGTAGACAGGGAATCCACGGAATTTAGTGGGTGTGAGGTCATTTCATGTTGCTATTTTATCTGCTACACGTAACCATAACTTGTAGCGCAATGATAAAGTACAAACATGTAAACAATTCTGTTTGAATGACTTTTGTTTTCATTTACTTTTACCGTAGTTTCTGTTCTTAAGTGTTTATGGTATCTTACAGTGTGTAATTACGTTTGAATAAGACATAAAACATTGAGATATCGATATAGCTGAACTCCATACATGTTATAAAACATCATTTTTATGACGTAAACAGATAACTTCCATGAATACGTCTACATGAAGTCTACACATACACACAAGGTTGCTTAACCTTTCTATTCATCCTATTTTTTATTTCCATTGCAGCTTACCTCCGTCTGCTCCATCTCCCTTGCCTTTGTTTGATGCTCGTTTTTTAGGAGTTGGTCGTTTAGGAGACTTCTTTCCTTTACCTTCCATCGTCTGTTTATCATCATCCATTTCTTCACCTCCTTTCTTAGGGAAGTCAGCTATCACTAGCTTACCGTCCTGGTTCTCAAACTCCCATTCACCTGATTCATCTACATTATCAAAATCATCGTCATCATCATCTAAATCGTCAAGATCATCATCGTCGTCATCATCATCCATCGGGTCCATAAGAATTGTCTTTTTAATGATTTTTTTAGGTTTTTTCTTATCATACACATCCTCCTCTCCAACTGTTTCTGTTTGTTCCATAATATCTGTGGATAAGAGGAGTGTTGATTCGTCGCCAAGATACATGGCCTCAGATTTAACAACACTGGTATCCATGCTGTCCGTCACCACTTTCTGCACTTTCTCGCCACTGTTTATTGACTGCGTAGACACTGTAGGACTAGAGAACTGAGTCGGAGTATTTAGTAACATTTTAATGACACTACCACTTTGTCCCGCCATGGCAGGTGGGATTCGTATCCCAGTTTCAATGAGGGATGGGTCAATGGATGGTGTTGACACTTTAGTCCCTTTTTTCACAGTCTTTCCTGGTGAGATTGGCTCTGTTTTTACTTTAACACTGCTGTCTGTAAATGTTCCAGGTTGTAGAGAGCCAGCGTCCTGGTCCTCAATCATTGCTAGATGTGGTTCCGTCTCCATCATTTCAGGCTGTTTAGTTTTCTTCGGTTTAGGAGTGGTTTTGGTCTTTTTAGCAGCAGACAGAATAGGAGATGCAGGAGAAACTAATGGTGGGGTAGGCAGAGCACTCATTTCATCTTTCTTCTTTTTCCCTTTTTTAGAAGAGTTTCCAAGTTTTGACGGTGGAAATGGTGGAAGGTTTGCCAACACTGGATCTATCTTTCCGGGAATAGCTGGTTTTGATAATGTTCCCAGTTTTGAAGGAGGAAACGGTGGGAGATTTGCTAATGCTGGATCCATTTTACCGGGGATGGCCGGTTGTGACAGCGCTTGTGGAGGAATACTGGTGTCAAGCATCTGTTCTGCTGGCTCCATTTTGACAGCGGTCAGTTTACCAACCTCTGCAGCCACACCTTGAGACAGACCGGTCAGTGTAACACCTGTTAGTCCAGTGTCAACAGACTTCCCCGCAATTTGGCCACTTTTTCTGGCAGCAGGCGACTTCTGATTCCCCTTGGCTTCAGGAACCTTTTTAGCAGTGACTTTTGTTCTCTCTGCCTCCTCAAATGCCTCCATTTCCAGAACTTTTGTAGACTTCTTTCTCACCTTCAGCACAAAAAAATAATAATAGAAATATTTTGAAATTGTGCATTTAAAAATTTTGAATTATTTTTTTTTTATTAAAACAATAGTTTAAATTTTTTACTTGTTTAAGATGAATCTTAAATATTGAACAACTGCATTGCATACATGTATACATTATATTCCTGATTTGAACAAGCTTCCTTAGTTATATTTTTTATTCACCCTTTTTTCTTCAAACAAAAATAGAAGTTGAGCATATGTAAATGTAAAAACTATCTAGTAATCAATTCATGGGATTCCTGATATCTGAATATGTAGTGAATGGTTAAAGTGCCATCCCGAAATCTCTTGACTTTGGGATCCCAACATCATGACAAGGTTGTGATGCAACTGCAAAATCTCACAATGCTGTAATCTGTTCCTTGAGGCAAGGCTATGAAATTGCATGCCGATGTTGGGAAGTTGGTAGGATGCATATGCATATCTTGTTACCTCGTCTTACAACCTCATATTCTTAAACCTGTCTATGCAGCCATTTCTGTATAAAGACCCCTTAGACAACTTTCTTAAGGTCCCAAATAAACAGTCATTTCTAACAAGATTTGACCTGCGTACATAAAGACCACTTAGCTACATGAGACCACTTGTCCCTTGGGTGGTCTTTATAGACAGGTTTGGCTATATATATATACAAGCGCATTATATACTCAGAACATAAAATTGAATGTCAAGGATGTGAGATTGTGAGATAGCATAAACAGCCACAATATACAATTGTATTGAACACCTGTAAAATATACACCTGTAATGGGATGCTTACCCTTCCGGATTTGTTGTCAGAGTCAGCACTCTGTTGTGCTGGAGCTTTCGCCACCCCTGGTGACTGGACTTGAGGCATCACTGGGGCCTGGACAACAACAGGTACAGAGACAGGAGCCACTGCAGGTACCACATGTGGGGAAGCCACCACCGGAGTATTCTCCATACCTGTCAAAACTAGACCTGGATTCTGGACCATAACCACACCAGGAGGTTTAACACCAACCACCTTAGCTTTTGGCGTTTTTGTTGGACTTTCCAATACATCTTGTTTAAGGATAAACGACACTGGAGCAGCTCCCTTGGGACTTACACTAGACTTAGCAGGGATTGGACTAACACTGTCAGCACTTTTAGGAGTCTTAACTGTTTCTCCTTCCTCATCAGATTCCTCCTCTGTATCTTTGAATCTAGCCGGTTTCTTTCTTACTCGTCCTGATCTTTTGACTGTAATAAAAGGACAATAATTCATTTTCACAAAACTGTTATAATATTATCATATAATACTAAGACAAAAACTAAAATATTGAATCACCACCGGGATCAATATTATTAAATTTATTTTGTAATTTCACTCCACAACGATGCTCTACAATACACTCCAATACAAGATATAACAATCAAATCCTTGTTCAAGGTCACCTCAGCATGACCCGTTTGGTTAGCCAATCAGCATGTCGCCTATGAAACCATTAGTATGGTCGATTCTCTTGAGATATAACGACTACTAGAACATGTTCCGATTCTAGGCCAGGGGTTATGCTGGGGTGACCCTAAACAGAGAGTTGCAATATCTTGTATTGGAGTGTGTTATGCCGTTTTTGTATATTACAGAGTTACCTCCCTTGCGGATAGATATCCATTGTAGACATGTATACCCTTGCGAACACGTAACACCATAATCAATACCTATCCGCAAGGGCAGATAACTCTAATATGCAAAGATGGAATAGAGCATTGTAGTGGAGCAAAATTAAAAGTCTTATCTTATTATGATTGCACTAGGACTTTCATTATTGGTATACTGGTACAGTAAAATACTATCTTATTAACTCATTCACCTCTGTAGACATATTTAAACTCTAGATCTGATTCAAAGGTTGAAATGTACAGCTTAGAATATCTTCAGGGGTTAATATTAAGTTCTGGAGGGACCTCCAATGGCAATTACTCTGGGCCAAATCAACTCCAGCATTTTTTAATTATTTCTAAGATTCTATTAACAGTGAGGGTCATTTAAGGACATGCCAGGTTAAGATGGTGGAGGAAAGCCAGAGAACCTGGAGAAAAACCACTGGCTAACTAATTCTATATGGTTATATATATATATATGTAACCCTGGTGAATACTTTCCACAAAATACCTCTCAGCTAGAGGTAATGTCAGATTAGTAATCCAGAGGTCCTGAGTTCAATTCCTCATGGAGGCAGTGATCAAATTTATATAAAATACTGCACTCTGTTAAATGTTACATCGGTGTCCTGCAATGCAACAGATACTTAGCCATGCCCTACATATTTAGCTACAAGCATCACTGTTATCCTCTGGAAACTTGTGGATGACTTCTTTCCTGGAGGGGAGTATGTAAATCCTACAAGGGTGCTAATGTAACAGAATGCAGGATTTTAATTATTATTCAAATAAATCATAGCTACTGTTGTAGCAGAAAAGATAAAATTCAGAAGAAGATATACATTAGCTTTACTCAGGATATACACTGCCTTCGGGCCGCTGGGGATGAAACATTAACTCTGCCTGTATATATAACCTCTAGATTGATTACTAGTCTTACGCTCAGCAGTTCGAACCAAAGAGAAGTTCTTACTCGCCGAGAGGAATTTTGAAGCTTGGTTACAGTCACTTTTATATAACCATTGCCCAAGTTGGCCATTGTCTAGCCTACCCAATGCTTATCAAGGGAGACAACTGTACACAACATTGGGTTGCAGGATACAATTCCAGGATAGATTATGCATTACACATGTGATGCAGCATATTGCACATACGGTACTGACATTATTTCTTCGCCTCTAATTTCATCCCAACCTGCGAAAACTAACGAATTTCATTTTTTGGAGCACGTATAGTTGTGGCTTACCACTAGTTGTTTTGATGAGGTATGGCAAATCGTTGCGCCCAAACTTCTTGTGCACTTTGTGATTCTACAGTTTTATCCAATATGAAATTACTCATAAGTATTTCTAAAATAACTGGCTAACGACAGAACAAATGTTTACATAACTTTAAATAGCACTACAGCCAGAAGGGGTATGCGTTAACGTTATATTGGAGCTTTTGTTTGTCAACGAGAGGGGCCTTTGCTTTGGGTTGAAAACTTGAAATTATAATTTGCATCGTTACATCACCTTCTTCCGATAGTTTTACAGCTTTACTCGGTGTTGCAAATGATTCAGCATCTTCGTCGAGCTTGCGTTTACTCGCCATCCTGCAAATATATCCTCAAAATTACTTATTTCTGAGTATGTTTACATTTTATCATCTTGCTTCCGAGACGGCCATTGTTTCGCGCGTAGAGAGGCGGAGATCCAATACCTATCTAGTTCAAAACACTGTTTATCGACTATATTTTCCTGGACGCACTAGTATTGTTGCAGTCGACACGTATACCAGAACATTACGCATAACCAGAATTTCGATAATCTATGTACAGTGCAGCTGTATATAAAATCAGAGACATATATATGTTTTTTTTTTTATTTTTCTGATAAAATATATCAATATACAACATGTACTACAGGAATGTGAAAATATAGATATAAGTTACAGTACAATGTAGAGTATGATTTTTACCGAATTTTATGTATGCCCCTAAAACGCCTAAAAAATGGTCTTAGGACACTCTGGTGTAGTACAATGTAGAGAATGATTTTTACCGATTTTTGATCTAGGCCCCTTAGAACGCCTAAATATAATCTATAGAATTTTCATATTCCTGTGGATTTCACTGATGACAGTGGTGACACCGATTGGACCATTTCACATTCCGTAAAAACTCTTTTTCAGGTTTTTTGCCAGGTCACTCAACTGTTTATCAATAAATTGAATTGTTCCATAAATTTGTATCGATTTAGAGGAAAAGAAACATGTCTGTTTAGCCTTTTGTGATATTTCCAAAGCCTTTGATCGAGTCTGGCATAAACTAAAGGTTTACTAGTAAACTGCAAAAAATGTTAAGAGTGGTTTAAGAATTTTTAGTTTTGTTTTTGTAATTTTTTAATTTTTTTTTCAAATTTTGTAACACATTTGACATGACAAACGATGATGACACTTTCATTCTTCACATTCACACACATACACCTTATACTATCAAATATACACACAAAGAGACGAAAAACAAAAAACAACAGAAAAGAAAAACAAAGAGAAAGGAAAAAAGGAGAAAAGAAAGATAGATAAAGGGGAGGGGTAGACAGAGAGAAGGTATTTAGAGTGGCATGTACAGTAAGCTAAGATCGGAGAAATAAGAAATTATAAGAATTTTAAGAATTATATTAGTAATAGACAACAGCAAGTTCTTGTGGGAATATAAGACTCTTTCATATGTGGATATGAAGGATAAATCTTTCTTTCATACCTACGGGTGTAATACTGGCTGGTCTAGGGCAATACACTCATGCCGCCTGAGGCTGTATTGCATGGCTACCCATGCAATAAAGCCTCGTGACGTCACGGTTAAACAAAATTTCTATTTCCTCGATAAAATTTTAACATTTTTATCACAAGCTTGGCTGGTTTTACTATAAAATATGCAAACATCGGAATTTTTGTTGAAAATATCACGTAATTATGAAAAATTGACTTTCAGCCGTGGATTTCTTCGAATTTATATCAAAATGGCGGGATATTATAGTTGTCAAATTGCAACAAAACGTCGAGGTATGAAAGAAAAATACTCTTTCATAAGTGGATATGAAGGATAGGGATATTCTACCCTCGGGATCCCAAAATATTGCAAAAACCTTGGCAAGCCTCAGATTTTACTACATTTAGTGACCCTCTGGTAGAATATACCTATCTTACATAGCTGTCTTTCATGGGACAACTCTATCTTACATGGCTAGCTATGTGAGAAATACGAAGTCTTTAGTTAAATCAACCAATGCCGGAGTTCCTCAAGGATCTGTATTAGGCCCTCTTTTATTCATTATATATATTAATGACATAGCTCTTTGTAAATTATTCGCCGATGATACCTCCTTATTATACTCTGATGCATCTCCTCAAACAATTGAAACAAAAATAAATGGTGATTTAGATAAAATTAAACACTGGGCTAGTAAGTGGCTAGTAAATTTTAATCCTTCTAAAACAGAGGCATTACTTATTTCCAACTCTGAACTTGAACATGCAATAGAAATCAAGTTTAATAAAGTAAATGTAGACTTTGTAGAAAATCATAAGCACCTGGGAGTGGTAATTAGCGAAAATTGTAAATGGAGTAAACATATCGAAAATATTTGTAAAAATGTGTCAAAACAGGTAAGCGTTCTACGAAAATTTCAGTATTTGTTAAACAGACGAACTTTAGTCAAAATTTACAGAGCATATATTCTTCCATTACTAGAATACTGTTGTGAAGCTTGGGACGGATGTACTCTCGGTGACGCAGACAATTTAGAAAAACTACAGTTAGAGTCTATTCGTATAATAACTGGTTTACCATCGTATGCAAGTAGGGTTTCATTATACTCGGAAAGCGGACTCGAACCATTAGCGAATAGAAGAAAGAAGAGAAAACTACATTTTTTTTTCAAAATTCAAGCTAACCTCACGCCAAATTATCTTTCAGCTTTACTACCTCCTTTAGTGTCACACAATTTAGAATATAACCTCCGTAATGCTAACAATTACTCCTTACCTAACTTCAGGCTTCAACTTACTAATAGTTCTTTTTTTCCCTCTACTATCCGACTTTGGAACAATTTAGACCCTGTTATAAGACAGAGTATGACAGCCCCAGCTTTTAAACACTCTCTTAGTAAGTTAAATGTCATAAATAGTCCCTCGTATTATTTGTTTGGAGACAGGAAAACTAATATTTTGCATGCTAGATAAAGAACAAGTTCAAGTACTCTAAACGATGACTTATTTCATGCTAATTAAGAGAAGAGATATAAGTGCTGTTAGCTTTTCCTGGGAGGTATGGCGATTTGTCTGTTGATTAGCAAACTATCATTGGTCAGAGAGATGATTTTTATGAAAGGATTGCAAACGCCGAGATTATCGCGAAATTAGGGGTATGGCATTCCGAAAATTATTTGGTCTACATTCTTCATGATAATTTTCCATTGGTATATTCTTTTTTGCACATCACTTTACATTCGATTGGTCATAACCCTAATTACGCAGCAATTTTCTCATTTTAAAAACAAAGACCCATGTTTTGGGACCAACATTTCCTTGCTTGTCATCTCACCTTTCCTATACTGTAATTTCTGTAGTTAAAGTACACCACACTCGAACATCTGACATAGTTATGAGGGACGAAATAGGCTATGAAAATAATTTTCAGAACTACGTACTAAAAGAGGTTCTTGGCATTAATATACCAGTAAACAACTACCCAGGTACAACTCAACTTATATTATAATTTACATTTACCATAGTTAATTTTATATAATTACTTGTATTTCGTTAAATTTATTTATTGTTTAATTAAATATATATTATAATTGTTATATTAACTTTTATGAGTGTTGTATTTTTATAAACAAATGAAAATAAATGTGTCAATGTAAAACTTGTATCTGTTAAGAAAATAAATTATTTAATCGAAGTAATATGTGTATGGCATTTTCCCTGTGAGCGTGTATCTTTACTACATCCAATTCGAATAAAACTCAATATTTATTTGAATCTATTTACACAATATATTGCGATATGAAATATTTTTTATACATGGATCGCTTATATTGAGTATATGTCAGTATTTATATATTTAAATGTAGTTTAATGAATGCGACCAAATATACATATAACATCTGTACGTATATATATGTTTTATGCCGATCAAAATACGTGAACGGCGACCATGAAAACAATCCAATGGCAAATTAAGGTTATATTTCCAGGTCACAATACGCCATGTCTTGATAATTATTAGTACCTTTTAAACAACCACATAATTTGATACATCACAATATATGATTTCAAAATGTGGATATCAAAACACTGGTATTGTGATTATGAAAGTAATTTAATCGGCTGCACTAAAAATGCAGCGAAAGAGTAATCCGTGGATTGGACACGTTAACAGCATATTTTTTTTGTTTACACAGTTGAAGTGCAATGTTCTTAAGTCATGAATTCACAGAGCCATTGATACTGATATATAATATGCTTGACTCCTTATAATTTACACAACATTTAGTTTAATACACAAAATATCTATGAAAATGTGATAATATCATAACACTCCATATCAACCTAGTGAAAAAAGTATCATTTAATTCGCGTACTGATACTATGAAGCGTAATGTATGAATTGAGAATGGCCACCATACAAAGTAGGCCTACGTAAATAGTGAGTAAATTAAACAACGATTCAAATCCATTTATTGATTAAGGTATTTTATTGAGTGTTGACCGATGTCTCAGTATTCATCTGATTTTGATTAATATCGATTATGATGGAAAGGTAATAATCGATTATGGGGAATAACTTTATTTTATACTGTCATGCCAACCTTAATCATGTTAATTTATATTAGTGTTGCAAAACGCACTTCAAAAATGCCTTAGATATGTTAGATACACAGTAATTCAAATTTAAAAAAGAATGAAAAGATACCTTCAATTCATACTATTTGTTCATTTTTCTAAAAATTCTTTGGGGAAATTGAAGGTTAATCAATATATATAAATATAGGTAAATGGTATATAATATACATGTATACCGTATTTTCCCTATTGAGAGCGCCTCCCCTAATAGGGCGTCCCCTCGACTTTTTGTGGAAAAAAACCCTTTTTCAAAGAAAAGAAAGTGAAAATTCGAAGTTTCTGCCCCTGATTGTCACGCGTTTAGTAAAATCAGGGTGTCACTTACCACCTCCGATAAATGACGTTTTACGAACTTTGTGGCGCTTATAAAATCGAAAATCTCGATACTACGCTTACAGATATATATCGTATGGAACGAGTAAAAAACTTGTTTCAAAGGATATATTTCATGGCAATTCGGCGAAATCGTAACATTGACATGACAGGAGGTACGCTGTTGCATCTGTTCATTGTCACACGAGTGTAAGTTATCACTCACTTGTAACATCATTATTTCATTGCGTGCACGCAGTTAGATGTATTCTTGTTTTATTTTTGGACAATGATCATTACTGATTTGCGGATATTCAATGTTTGTAAAGTTTTAATCGTGTTTTTCTCGTCAATATGAACCCTGAAAAACGAAGTAAATTCGAGTCCGGCCATTTTGTAGTCCATTGTAAACAACACGACGATCGCACAGCATAAACTTGCCGATCTCTGAGCATTTAAAATCTTTTTAATGTTAATGTAATATATACTTAAAAATGCATGGAACTTCTGTTAATATTCTAGATATATGTTAACAATTTATTGATAAACGATTCGTCGTCAATTCTTCATGATTTTTACAACCTATGAAAATCACGGCAGTTTTCAGAAAAAAATGGTCTCAAATTAACGGCGCCCCCTAAGTCAATTACCCTCGCCGGCGTCCTTATTTAGGGAAAATACGTGTATATATATATTTCGATCATAAAACTGATAATTAGTAGGTTTGTCCTAAACAATTTATCAATTGTGATTTTAAATTACATACTCGATTCGCAACACTAGTATTTCTATTCCCTTGTATGGTAATTTGTCAGCTTATATATATTTATACAACTTTGCAGACATTTTAATTATTCGAATCAATCGGTATCCACTACTATACTAAATTAAAGATTAGTTCGACACACTGGGATAATAGGTATGTGCAAGAACATGGGGTTTTGATTATTCCTATAGGTTTTTGGATGCGGCTTATTCATCAGTGCGACTTATAATATATTTGTAGCAAAACCTGGAAAAAAGAGTAAAAAACACCTTAGTGATTGTACACAAGTGCGACTTATCGTCACGGAAAATATGGTAAATGTTCAAAAACGGATTAGCTCAATCAATGGATTAGTTAAATTTTCATTCTCATTTTGCTGCAAACCTTAAAGCTTTGATTTGTATCTTCTCTTTAAAAATTGAGCAAATTGAATAAAGAATAATAGAATACTTTCAGATTTCTATAACAATGGAGCATATTTAAATCTTATCTTAATTTGAAAATTGTTGTTAAACGGTGATTAGTCTATAACCTTCTTTTGAACATCGTGGCATGGCATGATGGCCCATGGGCCGCTATTAGGAATCGAAGGTTAAGCAACCTTACATGTATGTGTACAGGTACGTGTAGACAGGGAATCCACGGAATTTAGTGGGTGTGAGGTCATTTCATGTTGCTATTTTTATCTGCTACACGTAACCATAACTTGTAGCGCAATGATAAAGTATAAACATGTAAACAATCCTGTTTGAATGAACTTTTGTTTTCATTTACTTTAACCGTAGTTTCTGTTCTTAATGTTTATGGTATCTTACAGTGTGTAATTACCTTTGAATAAGAGACATAAAACATTGAGAAATCGATATAGCTGAACAGAGCTTGCTAACATCAATCCATACATGTTAATAAAACATCTTTTTATGACGTAAACAGATAACTTCCATGAATACGTCTACATGAAGTCTACACATACACACAAGGTTGCTTAAGCCTGTCTATTCATCCTATTTTTTATTTCCATTGCAGCTTACCTCCGTCTGCTCCATCTCCCTTGCCTTTGTTTGATGCTCGTTTTTTAGGAGTTTGGTCGTTTTAGGAGCTTCTTTCCTTTACCTTCCATCGTCTGTTTTATCATCATCCATTTCTTCACCTCCTTTCTTAGGGAAGTCAGCTATCACTAGCTTACCGTCCTGGTTCTCAAACTCTCCATTCACCTGATTCATCTACATTATCAAAATCATCGTCATCATCATCTAAATCGTCAGATCATCATCGTCGTCATCATCATCCATCGGGTCCATAAGAATTGTCTTTTTAATGATTTTTTTAGGTTTTTTCTTAATCATACACATCCTCCTTCCAAACTGTTTCTGTTTGTTCCATAATATCTGTGGATAAGAGGAGTGTTGATTCCGTCGCCAAGATACATGGCCTCAGATTTAACAACACTGGTATCCATGCTGTCCGTCACCACTTTCTGCACTTTCTCGCCACTGTTTATTGACTGCGGTAGACACTGTAGGACTAGAGAACTGAGTTCGGAGTATTTAGTAACATTTTAATGACACTACCACTTTGTCCCGCCATGGCGGGTGGGGATTCGTATCCCAGTCAATGAGGGATGGGTCAATGGATGGCGTTGACACTTTAGTCCTTTTTTCACAGTCTTTCCTGGAGATTCGTTCAGTTTTTACTTTAAACACTGCTGTCTGTAAATGTCCCAGGTTGTAGAGAGCCAGCGTCCTGGTCCTCAATCATTGCTAGAAGTGGTTCCGTCTCCATCATTTCAGGCTGTTTAGTTTTCTTCGGTTTAGGAGTGGTTTTGGTCCTTTTAGCAGCAGACAGAGGAGATGCAGGAGAAACTAATGGTGGGGTAGGCAAAGCAACTCATTTCATCTTTCTTCTTTTTCCCTTTTTTAGAAGAGTTTCCAAGTTTTGACGGGCGGAAATGGTGGAAGGTTTGCCAACACTGGATCTATCTTTCCGGGAATAGCTGGTTTTGATAATGTTCCCAGTTTTGAAGGAGGAACGGTGGGAGATTTGCTAATGCTGGATCCATTTTTACCGGGATGGCCGGTTGTGCCGCGCTTGTGGAGGAATACTGGTTGTCAAGCATCTGTTCTGCTGCTCCGTTTGACAGCGGTCAGTTTACCAACCTCTGCAGCACAACCTTGAGACAGACCGTCCAGTGTAACACCTGTTATCCAAAGTCCACAGACTCCCCGCAATTTGGCCACTTTTCTGGCAGCAGGCGACTTCTGATTCCCTTGGCTTCAGGAACCTTTTTAGCAGTGACTTTTGTTCTCTCTGCCTCCTCAAATGCCTCCATTTCCAGAACTTTTGTAGACTTCTTTCTTACCTTCAGCACAAAAAAATAATAAGAGAAATATATTGAAAGTGTGCATTTAAAAATTTTGAATTAAATTTTTTTATCAAAAAACACTGTAGTTTAATGTTTTACTTGTTTGAGATGACACTTAAATATTGAACAACTGCATTACATACATGTATATATTATATTCCTGATTTGAACAAGCTTCCTTAGTTATATTTTTTATTCAACTTTTTTTTTCTTTAAATAAATAGAAGCTGAGCATATGTAAATGTAAAAACTATCTAGTAATCAATTCATGGATTCCTGATATCTGAATATGTAGTGAATGGTTAAGTGCCATCCCGAAAATCTCTTGACTTTGGGATCCCAACATCATGACAAGGGTGGTGATGCAACTGCAAAATCTCACAATGCTTGTAATCTGTTCCTTGAGGCAAGCGCTATGAAATGCATCCGCGGTTGGGAAGTTGGTAGGATGCATATGCATATCTGTTACCTCGTCTTACAACCTATATTCTTAAAACCTGTTCTATGCAGCCATTTCTGATAAAAAGACCCCTTAGACAACTTTCTTAAGGTCCCAAATAAACAGTCATTTCTAAAAAGATTTGACCTTGTACATAAAGCCACTTAGCTTACATTATGTGAGATCACTTTCTGCTTTGTCACCTGGTGTCTATAGACAGTTTCGTATTGTATTGAACACCTGTAAAATATACACCTGTAATGGAATGCTTACCCTTCCGAATTTGTTGTCAGAGTCAGCACTCTGTTGTGCTGGAGCTTTCGCCACCCCTGGTGACTGGACTTGAGGCATCACTGGGGCCTGTGACAACAACAGGTACAGAGACAGGAGCCACTGCAGTACCACATGTGGGAAGCCACCACCGGAGTATTCTCCATACCTGTCAAAACTAGACCTGGATTCTGGACCATAACCACACCAGGAGTTTAACACCAACCACCTTAGCTTTTGGCGTTTTGTTGGACTTTCCAATACATCTTGTTTAAGGATAAACGCAACTGGAGCAGCTCCCTTGGGACTTACACCAGACTTAGCAGGGATTGGACTAACACTGTCAGCACTTTTAGGAGTCTTAACTGTTTCTCCTTCCTCATCAGATTCCTCCTCTGTATCTTTGAATCTAGCCGGTTTCTTTCTTACTCGTCCTGATCTTTTGACTGTAATAAAAGGACAATAATTCATTTTCACAAAACTGTTAATAATATAATCATATAACACTAAAGACAAAAATTAAAATATTGAATCACCACCGGATCAATATTATTAAATTTATTTGTAATTTCACTTCCACAACGATGCTCTACAATACACTCCAATACAAGATCTAACAATCAAATCCTTGTTCAAGGTCACCTCAGCATGACCCGTTTGGTTAGCCAATCAGCATGTCGCCTATGAAACCATTGGTATGGTCGATCTCTTGAAATATAACGACTACTAGAACATGTTCCGATTCTAGGCAGGGGTTTATGCTAGGGTGACCCTAAACAGAGAGTTGCAATATCTTGTATTGGAGTGTGTTATGCCGTTTTTTGTATATTACAGAGTTACCTCCTTGCGGATAGATATCCATTTTGTCGATGTACATTATATACCCTTGCGAACACACATAACACCATAATCAATACCTATCCGCATGGGCAGATAACTCTAATATGCAAAGATGGAATAGAGCATTGTAGTGGAGAAAAAATAAAAGTCTTATCTTATCTAGATTGCACTAGGACTTTCATTATGGTATACTGGTACAGTAAAATACTATCTTATTAACTCATTCACCTCTGTAGACATATTTAAACTCTAGATCTGATTCAAAGGTTGAAATGTACAGCTTAGAATATCTTCAGGGGTTAATATTAAGTTCTGGAGGGACCTCCAATGGCAATTACTCTGGGCCAAATTAACTCCAGCATTTTTTAATTATTTCTAAGATTCTATTAACAGTGAGGGTCATTTAAGGAAATGTCAGGTTAAGATGGTGGAGGGAAGCCAGAGAACCTGGAGAAAAACCACTGACTAACTAATTCTATATGGTTATGTAACCCTGGTGAATACTATCCACAAAATACCTCTCAGCCAGAAATAATGTCAAATTAGTAATCCAGAGTTTCGGAGTTCAATTCTTCATGGAGGCAGTGATCAAATTTATATAAAATCCCGCAATCTGTTACATGTTACATCGGTGTCCGGCAGTGCAACAGATACTTAGCCATGCCCTACATATTTAGCTCCAAGCATTACTGTTAACCTCTGGAAACTTGAGGATGAAGTGGGAGTATGTAAATCCTACAAGGGAGCTAATGTAACAGAATGCAGGATTTTAATATTATTCATATAAATCATAGCTACTGTTGTAGCAGAAAAGATAAACTCAGAAGAAGATATATATTAGCTATACTCAGGATATATAAATCACTGCCTCCGCTGGGAATGAAACATTAACTCTGCCTGTATATATAACCTCTAGATTGATTACTAGTCTTACGCTCAGCGGTTCGAACTAAAGAAAAGCGTTCACTCACCGAGAGGTATTTTGAAGCTTGGCTACAGTCACTATTATATTACCATTGCCCAAGTTGGCCATTGTATAGGCTAACTAATGCTTATCAAGGGAGACAACTGTACACAACATTGGGTAGAAGGATACAATTCCAGGATAGATTATGCATTACACATGTGATGCAGCATATTGCACATACTGACATTATTTCTTCGTCTCTAATTTCATCCCAACCTGCGAAAACTAACGAATTTCATTTTTTGGAGCACGTATAGTTGTGGCTTACCACTAGTTGTTTTGATGAGGTATGGCAAATCGTTGCGCCCAAACTTCTCGTGCACTTTGTGATTCTACAGTTCTATCCAATATGAAATTACTCATAAGAATTTCTAAAATAACTGGCTAACGACATAACAAATGCTTACATAACTGTAAATAGCACTACAGCCAGAAGGGGTATGCGTTAACGTTAATGGAGCTTTGTTTGTCAACGAGAGGGCCTTTGCTTTGGGTTGAAAACTTGAAATTATAATTTTGCATCGTTACATCACCTTCTTCCGATAGTTTTAACAGCTTTACTCGGTGTTGCAAATGATTCAGCATCTTCGTCGAGCTTGCGTTTACTCGCCATCCTGCAAATATATCCTCAAAATTACTTATTTCTGAGTATGTTTACATTTTATCATCTTGCTTCCGAGACGGCCATTGTTTCGCGCGTAGAGAGGCGGAGATCCAATACCTATCTAGTTCAAAACACTGTTTATCGACTATATTTTCCTGGCCGCACTAGTATTGTTGCAGTCGACACGTATAACCAGAATTTCGATAATTTAGTACGAGTGCAGCTGTATATAAAATCAGAGACATATATATGTTTTTTTTTTATTTTTCTGATAAAATATATCAATATACAACATGTACTACAGGAATGTGAAAATATAGATATAAGTTACAGTACAATGTAGATATGATTTTTACCGAATTTTATGTATGCCCCATCCTGAATATTCAGGGTCATCACTACACTCTAATGGTACTATAGAACTGACCTAGAACAGGCAACTTAGTCATTTGATGTACATCAAAAGAGCGTATAACGTAATGGGTTGACTCTGTGGATGACTTCTATCTGTAGTCTTCAATGAAATTGCTACTGTATTGTCAAAAGTTTTCGCTATCTTATTGAGTCCAGGTAGAGATGTAGGATCGAACCAGTATCGAGAGGAAACAGCCTAAATCTAATCTGTTAGTACATATGTGATATTTTTACCGGATTTTTTATCTAGAAACGCTAAATATAATCTATAGAATTTTCATATTCTGTGGATTTCACTGATGGACAGTGGTGCACTGATTGGACCATTTCACATTCCGTAAAAACACTTTTTCAGGTTTTTTGCCAGGTCACTCAACTGTTTATCAATAAATTGAATTGTTCATAAATTTGTATCGATTTAGAGGAAAAGAAACATGTCTGTTTAGCCCTTTTGTGATATTTCCAAGCCTTTGATCGAGTCTGGCATAACTAAAGATTACTAGTAAACTGCAAAAAATGTTAGAGTGGTTTAAAGCACTACTTTCGAACGGTTTAATTTTTAAAGATGGGAATGTAAAAACAAGATCGATAATTTTGTAGGTCTTAAAATTTATTTACTTACCGTTAATATCACTTTATTATCACCTTCTAACGATTTGAATTAAAATAAATAAAATGTTTCATTTCATAACGCGGGCGTATTATGTTTCACGCCGTCTCTAAATACCGCGCGGTAGTTGACTATCACTGCACCAGACGGCAAAACAGCGAATTGACTCTCCACTGTTTTCATATAATTACGCATGAAGATCTTTGCACATGTTTGGTGTCGTAACTTATTTTAGGTCATCGGTATCATTTTTTCTGAATTAAAGAAACCTTAAATAGACAACTCAAGTTTTGTGGGAAATACGAAGTCTTTAGTTAAATCAACCAATGCCGGAGTTCCTCAGGATCTGTATTAGGCCCTCTTTTATTTCATTATATATATTAATGACATAGCTCTTTGTAAATTATTCGCCGGCGATCACCTCCTTATTATACTCTGATGCATCTCCTCAAACAATTGAAACAAAAATAAATAATGATTTAGATAAAATTAAACACTGGGGCTAGCAAGTGGCTAGTAAATTTTAATCCTTCTAAAACAGAGGCATTACTTATTTCCAACTCTGAACTTGAACATGCAATAGAAATCAAGTTTAAATAAAGTAAATGTAACCTTTGTAGAAAATCATAAGCACCTGGGAGTGGTAATTAGCGAAAATTGTAAATGGAGTAAACATATCGAAAATATTTGTAAAAATGTGTCAAAACAGGTAAGTGTTCTACGAAAACTTAAGCATTTGTTAAACAGACAAAATTTACACAGCATATATTCTTCCATTACTAGAATACTGTTGTGAAGCTTGGGACGGATGTACTCTCGGTGACGCAGACAATTTAGAAAAACTACAGTTAGAGTCTATTCGTATAATAACTGGTTTACCATCGTATGCAAGTAGGGTTTCATTATACTCGGAAAGCGGACTCGAACCATTAGCAAATAGAAGAAAGAAGAGAAAATTACAGCTTTTTTTTCAAACTTCAAGCTAACCTCTCGCCAAATTATCTTTCAGCTTTACTACCTCCTTTAGTGTCACACAATTTAGAATATAACCTCCGTAATGCTAACAATTACTCCTTACCTAACTTCAGGCTTCAACTTACTAATAATTCTTTTTTCCCCTCTACTATCCGACTTTGGAACAATTTAGACCCTGTTATAAGACAGAGTATGACAGCCCCAGCTTTTAAACACTCTCTTAGTAAGTTAAATG
>SAYR01052707.1:868568-884446 GCA_004382745.1 Argopecten irradians irradians | reverse complement strand
ATAAAGTAAATGTAGACTTTGTAGAAAATCATAAGCACCTGGGAGTGGTAATTAGCGAAAATTGTAAATGGAGTAAACATATCGAAAATATTTGTAAAAATGTGTCAAAACAGGTAAGTGTTCTACGAAAACTTAAGCATTTGTTAAACAGACAAAATTTACACAGCATATATTCTTCCATTACTAGAATACTGTTGTGAAGCTTGGGACGGATGTACTCTCGGTGACGCAGACAATTTAGAAAAACTACAGTTAGAGTCTATTCGTATAATAACTGGTTTACCATCGTATGCAAGTAGGGTTTCATTATACTCGGAAAGCGGACTCGAACCATTAGCAAATAGAAGAAAGAAGAGAAAATTACAGCTTTTTTTTCAAACTTCAAGCTAACCTCTCGCCAAATTATCTTTCAGCTTTACTACCTCCTTTAGTGTCACACAATTTAGAATATAACCTCCGTAATGCTAACAATTACTCCTTACCTAACTTCAGGCTTCAACTTACTAATAATTCTTTTTTCCCCTCTACTATCCGACTTTGGAACAATTTAGACCCTGTTATAAGACAGAGTATGACAGCCCCAGCTTTTAAACACTCTCTTAGTAAGTTAAATGTCATAAATAGTCCCTCGTATTATTTGTTTGGAGACAGGAAAACTAATATTTTGCATGCTAGATAAAGAACAAATTCAAGTACTCTAAACGATGACTTATTTCATGCTAATTCAATTGATTTTTAACTTTGTCATTATGGACATTCTATTGAAAATGCTTTTCACTTTTTTTTTAATTGCAATAAGTATGTAGATCAGAGAATAAAGTGGTACCGTGAGTTAAATTACTTCATCCCACTGGACCTTCAGCTAATTTTACATGGCAGTCAAGAATTATCTAAAGCAGACAATGAAAAAATATTTCTGCACACTCAGAAATATATTAACGATACAAAAAGATTTTAATTTTACATCTGTACATTCTCTATCACTTACCTCTTTCTATTCAAGTTACAATTGTGCAAGCCTTCCTAATTTTTTCCAACATATCTCTCTTCAGTACTTGATACATTTGATATATTGTGTATTTGAAATAATTCATATATATATAAACTGTTTACCTACTATAACTTTATCAAAGACTGCGTCTTTTATCTTTCTCGACTCATATGGCACTTGCGAAACGGAAATATCAGAAGGAAAGGAATGAACAAAGTGAAGGAAAACCATGGAAGGAGATATGATTAACATTGATATGCCGAAAGTTGTGCGTAGTGGATTGTGTACTTGTGCCATCTGGGTCGAGAAAGATCATTCACGCAGTCTTAAACAATGCTTCTTTTTTTAGTGTCTTAACTATAATTTATGATAATGTAGATGAAGGCCTCTGTCACATTCTTTTCATATACATGCACCTTCTTACATCCTATCTTTACCCTTATCCACACTTCCACAAAAAAATACTATTTTATTGTTAATGTCATCTTGTATAATTTTGTATGTGTTACTTAATATGGAAAGGGCTTAATATAAGTTGGAAAACTTGTGCCCAATCCTATTGTGCATATTTGATACAATAAAATATGTTTAACTGCATGGTCGAAATCGTATTGTAACAGGAGAGGAGAAAATGCAGCGGCCAGACCGGGACTCGAACTTCGACCCCGGTACCCTCCGAACACTAGCCGAGTGCTCGATCTACCGACTGAGAAGCTATTGTTGTAGCGGAAAAGATATCACTTTCTGACTGACTTTTTCAGTCAGAAAGTGATATCTTTTCCGCTACAACAGTAGCTACCGACTGGTCACGATGATCGACCCAGTCCAATCCCGCTACACTCCTCCCTCCGTTCTCGAAGACATACATTGTACGAGACCCTTCCAAACGCCGCCACCTTGGGTTATTTAGTTGGGCGCCAATTCTGTAAAATGTAGCGGCCAGACCGGGGGGGGGGGGGTTATTCCGTTATTCCGCTACAGTACAATATCTCTTGAGTAGTTTTGTCTTGTATAGAAAACTATCTATCGATAACTGTTCTTAAGAGTCTGATTCCATAAAGGCTGGGGTTCCACAGGGTTCAATTCTTATACCTTTTCTTTTCTTGATCTATATTAACGATATTGCAGAGCTTCTTTTTTTGAGATACAAAATGTGTTAAATATAGCCCGAGCCTGACACTAGACTTAGACATCATGACAGATAGATGTTTGGCGTAGGATAGTGATCTAAATGCTTTAAATAGATGTGCAAATACTTGGCTTGTTACCTAAATCCAAATAAGACTGAAATTATGTTTATTACTAATTAAAATGATATTGATGAAGATCTAGATCTTCTTTTTGATGGACATTTTAATTTTTTAGCAGAATACGTAGACACATCCTCGATACTCCAGGGGTTCTGATCACTTACGATCTCTAGATCGTAAGTGATCGGAACCCCTGGAATATCGATGATGACGTAGACATCTCGGTATAACTTGTAATACTGTAAGTCTATAAATCAGCGATGAAGAAAATAAATGTTTTGCGGAAGCTTAAGGCCCACTACCTTTCCGGAGCAAAACATATAAGTTTCTTCAAAACATAAGTAACATAAGAAAATATACATTTTGTATACCGATGGCCTAAGATGAGGTTACAACATCAAACATATGCAAGATTTCCTGTGTAATATATGATAACTGCGGAGTGTCATTTCGCTGTTTTGCCGTCTGGCGCAGTGATAGTCAACTACCGCACGGTATTTAGGACGACGTCGGGAAACATAAGACGACCCGCGTTATGAAAATTATCATTTTATTTATTCAATTAATGAAATTGTTTAGGAGGTGATGATGCGTGTAGTTTTAACAAATACATGTAGAAGCGTAATGATGTATCAATGATCTATAAAACCTACATATTACCAGTTTTTGAATATGTATGTGAAGTTTGTGATGGGTGTACTTTGGGTGATTCAGAAAATTTAGAAAAGGTCCAAGTTTCTGCATTTTCATCAATTGATGCGCAAATGTGCCATGCAACAGCGCGATAATGTACCATGCGACAGTATGTTTGTCACATGGCATATTGCAATTGTTGCACAATTTGTTTGTTTTATTTGACTATTTTAACGTCCTATTAACAGCCAGGGTCATGTAAGGACGGCCTCCCATTATGTAGTGTGTGTGAAGTGCGAGGTGCGATAGTGCCACAAAGCCTAAATCAATTAGGCCATAGACATAAAAAATATGTAACTTTCGACTATCGCATGGCGTAGGTCTAATGTCATAATGTCGCATGGCATATTGTCGCATAGTATCGTGACCAATTTTGTATCGATTGACGTTTCTCTCGCAAACTGGTAAGCACGTGAGTTGACTGTTGTTTGAGACTATGTTTCATTTTGCCGAGACCCGAGAGACGACAGGAAGGGTAACATGGAAAGCACACTTGGAACCGAACTCGTGGTTTACCTACATGAATGGTAAACTGGAGCCGTGCAAAACTATCAACTGCATTTAGGTAAGTATACTAGACTCTTACATGGGTTTGTCGAGTGGACAAGGATATCTCAACCCGAGTGAAAGATATTGGCTATCCAACCCGAGGCTTGTTACGAGACAATTCGACAATGCGCCATGTGACAATGTGTTTGTCGCATAGCATAGCACATTGTCACATGGTGTATTGTTATACCCCTATACACTCGTTTCTATATAAACTATATTGACAAAAATGCCATTCCTTCGAGCGGTCCAAAGAACTGTTAAAATAGACTGTTAAAATGTGCTGTTGGACCGGAGTGACGTCAGATTGGGGGTATAACAAAACAGTTATCGACTGGGTTTTCGGGCAACATATGATTTGTTGAACCCTCAAATAAATCATCTGTTGCCCTCAATTCCAGTCGATAACTGTATACTGTCGCATGACATATTGTCGCACTGTAGCATGACCCATTGTCTTATATAAAGATGTGGCCTACGCATATATAACCATTACGACCCTTTGTTTGGAAGTGGCAGTATGTGCCAAACGGTTTTGTAAGAGAACTTTTGACAAAGTAGGTCTTCACACAAGATGTAGGTCCATATTCATTTTCAGTAAGAGGGGTAAATACAAAAGGGTGGTGCTGATGTTGCTGTGTAAATTCATCATTGCTGATGCTTGTTGAATTCGTCAAATACCGTCTGCTTCAGATCACGTAATTTGTCACCATCTTAAGTTTATAAGACCATATATATTCTCTCTAGCAAAGATAATATTGCTGCTTCTTTGTTTAGACAGGTGACTTCTTCGACTTTGGGCGTTGGTATTGGATTTGCATCTCCTAACTTTTGTGCTTGCAATATTGCTTCTTTATTTTCCGCTTAGATTGGCCATTGGTTTGACTTGTAACTAAGCTTTGGTCATAGGTGCCACAACGACAATCCAGGTGGGTTCTGTGATGACAGGTCAATTTTTTGATTGAAGAACTGACTTTCCACGTAACAATTGCAGTCATTTCATCGCTTTTGTCATTGATAACTAAAATCCACCACTCCAAGAGTGCCCAAATGAACTAGGGTGTACCGATACAGGGCGGGATTACTTTTCAAGACGGAAAGAAAGAAAATACATTTTTTGTAAGTAATCTGTTCCCGTTATTATCGGCAACCTTTCCGACGTTCCGAAGTTCGTGTGGACAATTAAGAATAGTGCTGTGCTGTTGGGGACAACTGCATTTAACTGACTGTGCGATTGCTGTAGATCGTCCGTTCTTCTATTAGAAAATTGTACTGCAATCACAGAAAGCTCGCTTGGATTACCATTGTCGCAGCGATTTTGATAGTTGTTTCATTTGATTGAAGAACGTTTCATTGACAATCGCTCAGCCAATTTCATCTCTTTTGTCACTAACAGTGGAGCACCACTCCAAAAGCGCCAACAAGAACTAGAGTGTACTGGTATAGGGCGGGATTACTTTTCTAGACGGAAAGAAAGAAAATGAGTAACCGACCCCGTAATTATCGACCTTTCCGACTTTTTAAACTACTAATGAAGATGAAGATCTAGTTGTTTTATCCCAAAGCAAAGACATTGTAATTTAGGGATTAAAGGTATTGACATTTCATCGTTAAAAGTACTTTTGTAAGGATAGACTAAAATGGTCCTTTCATTGATTCAAATATTGGTTACCATTTTCAAAAATATTTTAACAGCATACGTAGACAACTCTTTTGATACTTATGTATTTCATTCAAATTGGGGAAAAAGACGCAATACATGAATGTTTGGTTACCTGATATTAAAATAATTAAAAGCCCATTGAAAATATATATGCCCGATAGCCACACATGGAGGATTCAGATTCAATTCAGTCAGTATTTTTTTTAAATGACATAGATTTTCAAAACAATCAACACAATGAAGATGTTTTCTTCAGTTTTTTATTTTTCACCATGTGATGTAAGCAGTGCCAGGACACTTTCAAGAAATCTTCTCCATGTATAGTCTCTGTGAACACATTGCCAGTTTATTACAGATTGTCTCCCTTTGCCAGTTTATTACAGATTGTCTCCCTTTGCCAGTTTATTACATATTGTCTCCCTAAGTCTGTGTTTTCATGGATACAACTTTTCATAAAACATTTCCAATAAACTATAGATTTTAAAGTATACTAATGCCAGTTATATAGGCTGAAGATGAAGCAATAGCTGGAGGATTCCTTATAATTACCTGGTATTGAAATAATCCAAAGGATGAGGAAAGGAACAATGTTCTGAGAACCACATCTCCTGTCTAAAAGCATGATGAGGAAAGGACCAATGCTCTGAGAACCACACCTCCTGTCTAAGTGGGGTCAGAGCCACCATATGTTCCCTTCCCAAAAAGATGTTTCAGGCCTTAAAGATGCTCCACTGCTGACAAATGGTATTTTTTCACTATCAAAAACAGGAGCAGACGATTAAGTATTTTTCTTCAGTTACAAAAGTTACTTACTTTACATTATTACCACCATTGGAAAGTTTGAACTTCTAATTTTATTTCATGTCAAAAATATGAAAAATGATTAATTGTATCCGGAAAAAATTCCATGGCACTATATACTATATAGAAGGAAGTACTGATTGCGCATGCACTAAAGACGAAATGCTTTATTTTATATTTTTGTTTGTTTGTGTTAATTTGGCATATATATACACGATTAAACACCCATTATTGTTCAAATGATGAATATCATTAAATGCTCTCTCGGTGGTGGAGCATCTTTAAAGGTTAAAAATCCATTCACAACTTATGACAAGTAATGATTGCAAGGAAATGTTGATGGACAGGAAGACAGAATAACGACAGATGCTGTGCCATTGCATAAGGCCACTAGCCCTTATATATAGAGCCAGATGAACTAAAAATGAATTTAAATGTCTATTTATCTCAACATTTATTTGTTATATACAAATGTACATTATACAAAGCATGCTAGAGTAAATTAATTATTCGGGTGTTTGACCAGGATGCTTGTCATTTCCCAGGGCGGTCCATCAGGTGGTTGTAAAACACATTTTTCTTTTGCCTCTCTGTAATAATAAAGATCTTCCTTTAAATGTTCATGTAATCCTGACTTTTTCAGATCTGCTGCAGAAGCCAGATTTTTCTTGGTAAAAGAAGTGAAATTCAAGAAAAGCCAAATAATAATTATGGTTTCTGGGTTGAGTTTATACCTGGTTTGTGTATTAATCCATAATTTGAGTTCTTTGAAGATGTGCAATAAGCAGTCACTTATAGGGTCATACAGACAGAGCGAAATATGATCTGCTGTGGCTCCAAAAGTTGGTATAAGAAAATCTGAGAGTGTACTGCGATTCTTTTTAACTTGAGCAAATCCATTTGTTATGGCTTCAGCTAAGATTTGATTCAAGACTTTCAGATCCAGAAGAACACTGCTGTGTCTTTTGACAGTTTTCACATCAACCCGAATATCACATTTTTGATCAGTTTCTATCTTTCTTTGTTTCTTTTGAGGCTCATCGTCATCCTCCTCAGTATAATCAGATGGTTCCTTCCCGATTGCCACAGCAATTGTATCATTCACCATGATATCTACTCTGCCATGCCACGTTCCGAGTGATCCTGCATAATAATTAATAATATTCACATAAATTAAAAGGTCACTCGAGTAACAAAAGGCCCAATAGGCCTTAATGGTCACCTGAGTTTAAAAAAACTATCAATTTACCATCTTAGACCCCATCCATCAGCCCTTGGGAACACAATTTTGATTTTAAAACCATCCCATCAAATTAAGATTTCTGATATTCCATACAAATTGATCATTTTTGGCCCGCCCCTCAGTCCCCTGAAGTAAAGTCAGGGCCAGCATGTGTGCATACCATCAAACTTCCATCGATTATAGATATATGTCAACCAAATTTAGACAAATTCTAAAAGAACTTGAGAAGAAGATTATTGAAGTTTTTGACATATTTCAGCTCTGTGACCTTGAAAAGGTCAATTATATGAGGAAACTTTATAGCACTCCATATTAGGAATCAACTGGTCAAAGACGAGTGTCATGGGTCTTGAAGAACTTGAGAAGATGCAAGTGTGACCTTGAAAATAGGTCAAGGTCATTTATATGAGGAAACTTTTTAACACTCTGCTCTTGGTACCTGGGCCCAGTTTCATGAACATTCCTTAATTTTAAGGAATTCCTTAACTTCAATATTACCATCGAAAAGCATTACAAAAACAAGGACATAGTCATTCAGATCCCCCGCCAATCAAAGCTGAAGTAAGTTTGATTGTGGAGACTTATGTGTATGGAAAAACAAGAGGCCCAAGGGCCTTAACGGTCATCTGACTATCTTGGCAATAGCTGTATAGGAAAATAATTAGATATGGTGTCATGGTAGCCATCTTCAATCTGGGATCAACCAGAGATATAACAATACTTTTAAAAGATCATATCAGCCGCATTTCATGTTTCAAGTTTCAGTTAAATTGCACTGGTAGAACTTGAGAAGAAGTTCAAAATGTGTTTTCAAGATGGCATCTGTGGCAGCCATCTTGGATCATCTGTGGCAGCCATCTTGGATTTTGGATCGACATAAAATATAACAACACTTGGTCGGGACCGTGTCAGGATCATTTCATGCAGGTTTCAGCTTAATCACAATGGTAGAACTTGAGAAGAAGTTCAAAATTCAAGATTTTGGAATATTTGACTCTCATGACCTTGAAAGTAAGTCAAGGTAATTCATTTCCACAACTTTGATAGCCCTTTATCTCAGCATGCTACTGACTAAATATGAATACCATGGACCTTTCGGCTAATTAAAAGGTGTAGTTAAAAGATTTTAGCTTAAATGACCCCTATGACCTTGAAAGAAGGTCAAGGTAATTAATTTTTATAACTATGGTAAACCTTCATCCCAGCATGCCACCAGCAAAATATGAGTATCCTAGACTTTTGGGTTAGTTAACAAAAATCGTTCAAAGAATTTAGCCTATTTGACCCCTGTGACCTTAAAAGAACGTCAAGGTCATTAATTTTCACACCTTTGGTAGCCCTTCATCCCAGCATGCTACAGGCCAAATATGAGTACCCTGGACCTTTTGGTTAGTTAGAAGAAGTCGTTCAAAGATTTTAGCCTATTTGACCCCTGTGACCTTCAAAATAGGCCAAGGTCATTTATTTTCACAACTTTCGTAGCCCTTCATCCCAGCATGCTACAGGCCAAATATGAGTACCCTGGATCTGTCGGTTAGTTAGAAGAAGTCGTTCAAAGATTTAAGCCAAATTGACCCCCGGTGTCACATGGTGTATTGTTATACCCCTATACACTCGTTTCTATATAAACTATATTGACAAAAATGCCATTCCTTCGAGCGGTCCAAAGAACTGTTAAAAATGTGCTGTTGGACCGGAGTGACGTCACATTGGGGGTATAACAAAACAGTTATCGACTGGGTTTTCGGGCAACATATGATTTGTTGAACCTCAATTCCAGTCGACAACTGTATACTGTCGCATGACATTGTCGCACTGTAGCATGACCCATTGTGTTATATAAAGATGTGGCCTACGCATATATAACCATTACGACCCTTTGTTTGGAAGTGGCAGTATGTGTCAAACGGTTTTGTAGGGGAACTTTTGACAAAGTAGGTCTTTACACAAGATGTAGGTCCATATTCATTTTCAGTAAGAGGGGTAAATACAAAAGGGTGGAGTAGGTCTTCACTCAATATGTTGGTCCATATTCATTTTCAGTAAGAGGGGTAAATACAAAAGAGTGGTGCTGATGTTGCTGTGTAAATTCATCATTGCTGATGCTTGTTGAATTCGTCAAATACCGTCTGCTTCTGATCACGTAAGTTGTCACAATCTTAAGCTTATGTCTTAAGATGTCGCTTTAAAATATAAGACCATATATATTCTCTCTAGCAAAGATAATATTGCTGCTTCTTCGTTTAGACAGGTGACTTCTTCGACTTTGGGCGTTGGTATAGGATTTGCATCTCCTAACTCTTGTGCTTGCAATATTGCTTCTTTATTTTCCGCTTAGATTGGCCATTGGTTTGACTTGTAACTAAGCTTTGGTCATAGGTGCCACAACGACAATCCAGGTGGGTTCTGTGATGGCAGGTCAATTTTTTTATTGAGGAACTGACTTTCCACGTAACAATTGCAGTCATTTCATCGCTTTTGTCATTGATAACTAAAATCCACCACTCCAAAAGCGCCCAAATGAACTAGGGTGTACCGATACAGGGCGGGATTACTTTTCAAGACGGAAAGAAAGAAAATACATTTTTTGTAAGTAATCTGTTCCCGTTATTATCGGCAACCTTTCCGACGTTCCGAAGTTCATGTGGACACTTTAATAAGAGTTGTGCTGTTGGGGACAACTGCATTTAATTGACTGTGCGATTGCTGTAGATCGTCCGTTCTTCTATTAGAAAATTGTACTGCAATCACAGAAAGCTCGCTTGGATTACCATTGTCGCAGCGATTTTGATAGTTGTTTCATTTGATTGAAGAACGTTTCATTGACAATCGCTCAGCCAATTTCATCTCTTTTGTCACTAACAGTGGAGCACCACTCCAAAAGCGCCAACAAGAACTAGAGTGTACTGGTATAGGGCGGGATTACTTTTCTAGACGGAAAGAAAGAAAATGAGTAACCGACCCCGTAATTATCGACAACCTTTCCGACTTTTTAAACTACTAATGAAGATGAAGATCTAGTTGTTTTATCCCAAAGCAAAGACATTGTAATTTAGGGATTAAAGGTATCGACATTTCATCGTTAAAAGTACTTTTGTAAGAATAGACTAAAATGGTCCTTTCATTGATTCAAATATTGGTTACCATTTTCAAAAATATTTTAACAGCATACGTAGACAACTCTTTTGATACTTATGTATTTCATTCAAATTGGGAAAAAAAGACGCAATACATGAATGTTTGGTTACCTGTTATTAGAATAATTAAAAGCCCATTGAAAATATATATGCTTGATAGCCACACATGGAGGATTCAGATTCAATTCAGTCAGTATTTTTTTTAAATGACATAGATTTTCAAAACAATCAACACAATGAAGATGTTTTCTTCAGTTTTTTATTTTTCACCATGTGATGTAAGCAGTGCCAGGACACTTTCAAGAAATCTTCTCCATGTATAGTCTCTGTGAACACATTGCCAGTTTATTACAGATTGTCTCCCTTTGCCACTTTATTACATATTGTCTCCCTAAGTCTGTGTTTTCATGGATACAACTTTTCATAAAACATTTCCAATAAACTATAGATTTTAAAGTATACTAATGCCAGTTATATAGGCTGAGGATGAAGCAATACCTGGAGGATTCCTTATAATTACCTGGTATTGAAATAATCCAAAGGATGAGGAAAGGAACAATGTTCTGAGAACCACATCTCCTGTCTAAAAGCATGATGAGGAAAGGACCAATGCTCTGAGAACCACACCTCCTGTCTAAGTGGGGTCAGAGCCACCATATGTTCCCTTCCCAAAAAGATGTTTCAGGCCTTAAAGATGCTCCACTGCTGACAAATGGTATTTTTTCACTATCAAAAACAGGAGCAGACGATTAAGTATTTTTCTTCAGTTACAAAAGTTACTTACTTTACATTATTACCACCATTGGAAAGTTTGAACTTCTAATTTTATTTCATGTCAAAAATATGAAAAATGATTAATTGTATCCGGAAAAAATTCCATGGCACTATATACTATATAGAAGGAAGTACTGATTGCGCATGCACTAAAGACGAAATGCTTTATTTTATATTTTTGTTTGTTTGTGTTAATTTGGCATATATATACACGATTAAACACCCATTATTGTTCAAATGATGAATATCATTAAATGCTCTCTCGGTGGTGGAGCATCTTTAAAGGTTAAAAATCCATTCACAACTTATGACAAGTAATGATTGCAAGGAAATGTTGATGGACAGGGAGACAGAATAACGACAGATGCTGTACCATTGCATAAGGCCACTAGCCCTTATATATAGAGCCAGATGAACTAAAAATGAATTTAAATGTCTATTTATCACAACATTTATTTGTTATATACAAATGTACATTATACAAAGCATGCTAGAGTATATTAATTATTCGGGTGTTTGACCAGGATGCTTGTCATTTCCCAGGGCGGTCCATCAGGTGGTTGTAAAACACATTTTTCTTTTGCCTCTCTGTAATAATAAAGATCTTCCTTTAAATGTTCATGTAATCCTGACTTTTTCAGATCTGCTGCAGAAGCCAGATTTTTCTTGGTAAAAGAAGTGAAATTCAAGAAAAGCCAAATGATAATTATGGTTTCTGGGTTGAGTTTATACCTGGTATGTGTATTAATCCATAATTTGAGTTCTTTGAAGATGTGCAATAAGCAGTCATTTATAGGGTCATACAGACAGAGGGAAATATCATCTGCTGTGGCTCCAAAAGTTGGTATAAGAAAATCTGATAATGTACTGCGATTCTTTTTAACTTGAGCAAATCCATTTGTGATGGCTTCAGCTAAGATTTGATTCAAGACTTTCAGATCCAGAAGAACACTGCTGTGTCTTTTCACATCGACCCGAATATCACATTTTTTATCAGTTTCTATCTTTCTTTGTTTCTTTTCAGGTTCGTTGTCATCCTCCTCAGTATAATCAGATGGTTCCTTCCCGATTGCCACAGCAATTGTATCATTCACCATGATATCTACTCTGCCATGCCACGTTCCGAGTGATCCTGCATAATAATCAATAATATTCACATAAATTAAAAGGTCACTCAAGTAACAAAAGGCCCAATAGGCCTTAATGGTTACCTGAGTTTTAAAAAACTATCAATTTTACCATCTTCGACCCCATCCATCAGCCCTTGGGAACACAATTTTGATATCAAAACCATACTATCAAATTAAGATTTCTGAAATTTCAGACAAATTGATCATTTTTGGCCCGCCCCTCAGTCCCCTGAAGTAAAGTCAGGGCCAGCATGTGTGCATACCATCAAACTTCCATCCATTATAGATATATGTCAACCAAATTTAGACAAATTCTAAAAGAACTTGAGAAGAAGATTATTGAAGTTTTTGACATATTTCAGCTCTGTGACCTTGAAAATAGGCCAAGGTCAATTATATGAGGAAACTTTATAGCACTCCATATGAGGAATCTACTGGTAAAGACGAGTGTCATGGGTCTTTAAGAACTTGAGAAGATTCACAAATGAATCTCCATTGAATTTGCAAGTGTGCCCTTGAAAATAGGTCAAGGTCATTTATATGAGGAAACTTTTTAACACTCTGCTCTTGGTACCTGGGCCCAGTTTCATGAACATTCCTTAACTTTAATATTACCATAGAGAAGCATTACAAAAATTAAGGAAACAATCTTAAGTTTAGGAGCTTTCTTTAAAATCTGTAATGCTTTCCTATGGCGAATTTTAAGTTAAGGGTTTCTTTGAATTTAAGGACTGTTATTATGAAACTGGGCCCAGCTGACAAAATATCAGTCCTCTGGGGATGGGCCTTCTGGATCTCGAGTAGAATATTGTTGAAGATTTTAACATATATGACCTTGAATAATAGGTCATGGTCATCTGTGTGAGGAAACTTTATAGCACTCAATTGTAGGATCTACTGGTCAACCCTGGGTCTTTCATAGCTTGAGAAGATTCACAAATCATTTTTAATGAAATTGTCAGTTTTTCACATATTTAACGCCTGTGACCTTGAAAATAAGTCAAGGTCAATGAAATGAGAAAACTTAAATGTACTCTTCCCAATATACCTCCTAGCCAAATATCAGTTTTCGTTTCAGTTTTCTTAAAGAAGATTAAAGTTGATAGACAGAAGATGGACAACACTTTTCTGCACCATATCATAAGCTCATTGGCACTTCGTGCTATGTAAGCTAAAATTTTTAAAGAAATTTGACACCCGTGAACTTTAAAATGGATCAAGCAAACTTTAGGAGTAGTATCAAAGGTAACATAGCTAGGTTGATGACAGCCCTTCAGGGCCAGTGAGCTAGTATATATTTTAATTGAAGGACCAAAAAGACATTTTCAAACACGCAGTGTTACAGTCCATGAATGTTCATAAAATCAAGTGGTTAAAATCCTGCACATTACTTTTTAGATAAGTTCATACTTAAAAGAAAAGTTTTTGGGTATTCAGAAATGTATATGAAATATATCATTGATGAGTACATACATGATTGCTCAAAGTTCACGAAAAATTTTAGATTCATCATTTTTGTAGATGCATTAAATGGGGGAAGAGAAAGACGTTTGCTTACCTAACGAAGTGTCTCCTTCAGAAATACTACTGTTACAGCCACACACACATGTTTTTGGGAGCTCCTTAGCATATTGATCAACCTCATACTTTTTGTCTGGAACCAATTGAGAAAAGAGGTGATGAGCTAATCCAGTCACAATCAGGGTCTCCTTAGATGTGGTGCTTGCAGTGTCTATACTTTTCCAAATGCCTATTTCATGACTTTTTATCTCTGGAAAACAAAATCATTAAGAAAGAGTGAAAATAATTAACATATATTTACATACAAGATTTTATATTCTTAACCCTTCTCAATGTGAAATGAATTTGTGTTAGAACATGACTTGGCACCCACCACTGGCACTGCATGATATATCGGTCTACTGTTCCCATCTCTGAAACATTTGATATTAAACATTCATAAACTACATATGAAGGTAGAGTACAGCTATAGCAAACTTCAAATGCCAAATTTCAAGATGGCTGCCGGTCAGCCATGTTGTTTTAGAATGGTCTTAAAATACAATATTCACAATGTAACTACAAGAACCAGGTGGATCAAATACCTGATATCATAAACAATCCCTTGAGTGCTTTCTGAGAATCAAAGTTCTGGAAGTACTGAGGACACGTTCACCAGACTGCAAAATGGTTTACCATATTATTCATTCCAATAAACGCCCCCTCCCACCTCGGCTCCATCTCTTCCTCGTCAGGTAATAGCGGCAGCGCACAGGTCACAATTTGTCATTATCAAAGCACAATAATATTTGTTAAATCTCGCTAGAATTTTTCGTAAATTTATTTTGGATTGTATACAATTACATTCAAAACCTTCAAACATAATGTCATGCTTCCTCAGTAACACGAGTGACAGTGGTGTGTGACTTTCTCCAATTTTGATAGGTTGGCCATTTCTATATTAAGACGATTAGTCTGAAAGCAGGGGGCGCTGTTGGTCACGTGATAAATACTGCCTCAAATATGTCGAATATATATTGGTAGTCAAAATGGCACCCAGGGCTGCCTGCATGGAGATCGATATGTATGAGATATCCAGAGTCGCATGGGAATGGGTATCCAAATGCGGTTACCAGTACATGCATATGGGGCAAGGAGTAAAGTTTTCCAGAGGCTTTTGCATGTGGCAAAGGGTTACTGTAATGCTTCAAATATAAACTTACAACATTGATGGCTGTAATACGTTTCAACCTTAATATGGTATGTGACCTGACAAACCTCTGAGTCTACCGACACCATATGCCTGTTTACAATGAAGTCTGGTAAAACAATAGCGCCCGAAGAGTGTAATGAACGTTGTTAGTAGTCTCGAAGACTTGGCCAGCTGAACCTGCCAGAATCCACAGTTGGCGTCCAGTTTAGAGAATACCTTTGCCTCACTTAGCTTGTGTATTGTATCCTTTGTACTTTAATTGGTAACCGATTGTTTTCCCTTCAGACAGACTTGTTTAGTTCAGTTAATCTATACACACAACCTCATCACAGACTTGTTTAGTTCAGTTAATCTATACACACAACCTCATCGTGTTATTTTTCTTCGGGACAGCAACTAAACCTACACACCTATCAGTGTCAGCAACTAAACCTACACACCTATCAGTGTCAGCAACTAAACCTACACACCTATCAGTGTGCTTATCAACAGGTGATGTAACAACCTAGCTCTACATTCTTTTGATTTCTGCTTCAACTTTGTCTAAAAGGGGTAAACACTAGTGGTAATTGGATCTAGGTGTTGACAGTGCAATTTGTTTGCTGTCACTTCTAAGTCTTGCAACGGTCGCGTGACCGACTATGCCTGCTGCTACTCTGATGTGCTGCAACTACAACCTTAGTACGGTCCGTTACCAAGTTCTATCTTGGACAGGCACTGTTAAACACAACAAGCTAAATATTGCTGACAATATATACAAATAAATGGCTAGTCTATTTGACTCCTGATTACATATTACTGCCGTTCTATCATAAGATTGCACGATTGTGTTACAGTACTAGTGTATAGACTCACTGTAGTAGATTACATCACTACATGTTACAGGTGAAGTGTCTATGTAACACGCATTGTGATTGGCTGAAGTGTGTATAAA
>SAYR01052707.1:780863-863977 GCA_004382745.1 Argopecten irradians irradians | reverse complement strand
TGAGTACGTATTTCATGCCATGAAATACAGGCTGGTAACATCAGAGTTCACAGAATTAACTATCATCAATGCCCTGTCTGACATTCCTGGTTCGGAACTAAGTCGCTATTATGGACTGTGTGGTTATGTTTAAGATTAACGTTATGCCTAACATAAAACAGAGAAACCTCTGGTAAAAAGAACTGTTTTATATTTTGTATTTCACAGGAAAAAAAGTGTTCTGTTCACCATAAAACAAACAGCTTTATTAATTTGTGCACATACGTTTTTCTCCTCTATTTTAAGATCAATTCAGCCAATCACAATGCATGTTATATTGACACTTCACCTGTAACATGTAGCGATGTAATCTACTACAGTGAGTCGATACACTAGTACTGTAACACAATCGTGCAATCTTATGATAGAACGGCAGTAACAACCATGATCTGATTCATTTACACCTGTTAAATACAACAACTACATCACCTTGAGCACCCTGTATCTTCAATACTACAGGTCTAGGTAAAGAGGCTGCTTCACTATCACAGTCAGTTCCTCATGTACAAAAGTACACAGTATCACGACACCTATACCGAGACACCGTACCTGTGACTGCAATATACCAAGTCACCCTTTTACCGTGGTACCGAGTGCTTTGGTAAACCTTGTCTCATTGTTCTAGCAACACGTCGCCCTGTGTTAGTGAACCCCTGGTATCGAACTGACACCCCGTTACCCTGTACTGCAATACAATGTAAAGTATACCCAAAGTAGTAACAACAGTACTCAGTGGAACCCAAACTTTCTAAGCTGGGCTCAAACTTATTCAGCTTGGTCACTGAAAGAATCTTGCCGAAGCAGAGATTCATCTCTTACATTGTGCTCCCTATTGACAATCTAGCTAGGTTAAAATTAGTAGATTATTCCTGGTATATAGAATTTTAATAATTAGATACTAATTTATTTCAACTGTAATCAACTTCTCATATGGTAATATATCTTCCCTACATATAACTGTAAATTTAGAAATTATCAACAACACTCCAGCCCTGCCCAGTAGTTAGTTATTAATTAATTAAAGTATCATTAAAAACTTTCGGAAATCAAGGGGAATAACTCTTATCAAATATTGTACAATAATTCGCTTCAGTCTAATCTCATGTTCTCTGCTTAGGTTTCCCAAGTTCCTTAATTAATTGACAAGTCCCGTAATTGGTATCTTGTGACATAGTCTTTAGACCAAACCGACTCAACACATTTAACTAAATCCAGTTTCTCAAAATCGGCCTCCCTAGCAAAGGTTTGCTTAGTCCTTTCACAACATAAATCAAGGTCTGGGACTTCCCAGATTGAAATGTTCCAACAAATTTTCCTGCCACATCCAAATCATGAAATGGGTCATTCCAGATCCCAGTAATTAATTATATATATTATAATATATATATAATCTGCTGTTTGACCTGATTACAGATGGACGGACAAAAGGACGAAGGACCCAGCTGGATGAAAGGTGATTTCGGCAAGCCTCGGTTTTACTACATTTTGTGACCCTAGTAGTGGTGTTCCTATTAATTGAGTTCGTCGAGTATCGTTGGTTTGAGGTGTTTGAACAATTAATCGAGTAAGAAACCTGTAATCGAGTTTGTCAAAATTTTTGGACACCATGAACCATGATAACGAAAGTTTAAAGTTAACTGATCAGCAAAACATGCAAGAAATCATACCCAACTTGTTAAAATAATTCTTTTATGTGGTTATCATTTCAAATTTTAAGCATCTAGACGAATTGAAGAGTGCATAAGCACTACGTAGTAATGTAAACGTTCAGATGAGCATGATTTGTGAAGAAAATAAGCGACATGCAAACATGACAGCACAGAAAGGCCTCGCCATCGTAAGCCTTTAAAGGAAATTTTTATACAAGATTTGTTTATAATAAATCAAGGAAAAAAATAATCGATTTTAATTGATTATTGATTGGTTAAATACAACTGATGATCGACCATGAAATTTCAACCGATTCCCAACACTGGACCCTAGGGTAGAATATCCCTATCCTTCATATCCACATATGAAACAGTCTTATATTACGCTGTTTGATAAACTAAGAAATCATTCGTCAAATCAATGTTAACACAGCGTTCAATTATTCAACAGCGACTGGACACTTCCTAATTATTGCAAATCAAGGGATAATCACGGTACCTATATAAGCCTGTGCTCTCACGCTTGGTAGGCAGGCCACGAAAGGTGCCGCTGGTGATAAAATTGAAATGATCACAACTAATCGCCCAGTCACACCATGTGACATAATATTATGGTTCAGTCACAAATTACATGTATGTTGAGATTGAACAACTTGTGATCATACAAAGATTTTTCTCCTTATAATATAATGCCAAACCCCCAATTTTTTTCCAAGTTACAATGAAAATTTCCAAAATCAAATCTCTGAAAGACAAACAAAACCCGAAAATCTCTCCCCTCATTGTTTAATCTAAAACAACCTACTCTGAAGCTGTTGTGATGGTCATCATCTTTTGATAAAATGAAACAGTTTACTGTTTTACAATATTTAATCACCTATAATACCATGTTCAGTAATTTTTTTCACAAAACTGTTCTTTGAGCGATTAAAAATTCCCAATTTGTTACGAAAACTTGTTTCCCAAAATACCCTGAAAAATCACTATCATAGGAGTTATCACCCTTGTATCGCCAGACTTGAATACGTAATGAAACAAGTTTGTATCAACCCCTACTAAGTCTACCCAAGTTACTCTTTAAAAGCAGAATGCACGTCGAAAACTTTAAAAAGATTATGTTGGTCGGGTTTGATTGATATACAGGGAATACCGATTCAAGACCCTTCAATACTGTATACATACCACGGAGGAAGTTCAATAACACATTGAATGCTTGAGAGACGCCAGGTTGATCGTAATTCTCGATGACATCTACTCCACCTTCCTGGAATTTTTCAAGTATCTTTATATTCAACATGTCCTTCATTTCGACCCCTTCACATTTAGGACGATCAGTGACAAAATCGGTTTTTTGTCTCCTAATGCTTTCATATGTTGTTTGAAGAGTAATATATGCATCGCTGAAAGAGGTTCCATCTTCAGCATTACAATTGTGTATTTCCAAATTTATGAAACGAACAAAACTTGGATAGGTTGTAATAACTTGAAACATTTTCTGCACCATCTTTTCCTCCTTAGATCCTTTGAATTCCCGTAGGTTTATGACAGGGTAGGCTTTTTTCCCCGCCATTTTCGTTTTGATTCGCTGAAACCGCAATCGGAACTCCTCTGGAGCGAGCGGAACTCCTCGGGCATCCAGCATTTTAGTTTCGTATCTTTTCATTGCATTACAGTATTTGACCGCGAAAATTCCAAACTAGACACTTGTAAGGTCTCGGAGTAATTTCCGTCAATCTTCGAAGAAAATTCTCCGAAGGGATCCGATTGACAAGGATCCTGCAGAAATTAGTCACTGTTAGAGTTATATTTCATGCTTATTTCACTGTAACGATATGTCACTTAAACATTTGATATTTAAACATTGACATGTAACTTGATTTAGCTCCCCAAAAGCATATGTCGATATATATAAGAGAGCCGAAAGCTAGGGATCATATATTCCTGGTTTTGAATAAAGCGACTTCAATAATCCGAACCATATCACGTGATTGACGTTCAACACGACCTACGCGTGGTGAGCCAGGTAACTAGCGTAAGCGCACATATGTTTGTTTACGTTTTCCTTATGTATAGTATGAGCTAATCATGTAGGTATACATGTATGTCCACAAATTGAGTAATTGAAACATCCAATATTTACACTTTGCTGTAAAATATTGTGTGTATCAAATATTGTAATGTGCGTGCATTACTTTCTTTGTAGATCCAGTCTGCTACTAGGTCGACCAAATGTTTTGTTTATGTAAAATTGTTGACATTTTCTCTTCTTTCAAAACTCTCATGTTACTTCGAGATTGTCGCGACGATGTTCGGAAGAATTCGGAATGATCGGCATCTTTCGAGCCAATTTTTCACGTGTACACCGTCGTTAAAAAGATTTTTTGCTTTTATAATTAAAAATACTTCCAGTGCTACAACTTTATAAAAAAATTAGAAGGTTTAAAACTCAGACAGACGGAGAAAGATACAACTTTAAGTGTATAGGAACGAAACCGGATATAGCACAGGAGTTTGACATATATAAAAAATACCGCTGTATACTATATAATATATAGGGGTATTTTTTTTATATGTTTATACTATATATTATTGACAGCATTATTGTCAAACTCCTGTGGATATAGGTATCACTTGAAGCGATAAAATGGCTGACAGGACACGAGTTAAGTCTAACCAGTGATTTCAATTATATTTAAATCTCTGGTCTAACTAAACATCTATGTGGCGTAACACATATTTTCACGTTTAACGATGTACAGTTTAATGCAACTGAATTTCAAAATGCGTATTGCTTGATAATTTTACTAGTTATAGATAGTGAAGAATACTTCGTAACCGTTTGATATGGTGGCTGATATGTACCATTTCGTTATTTCGTTAATTCGCCTTACCAACGCAAAAATCATCGTCTTTTCGCCCCGCTAATCATCGTCTATTAGCGACGCGAAATATTCCGCTGTTTTTCGTTTTTCAATCCGCTAATCTTCGTTATTTCGCATTCGCGAGGCGCGCGAAAAGACGATGATTAGCGGGGCGAAAAGACGATGATTATCGCGTTTGTGAGGCGAAATAACGCAATGGCACATATCAGCCACCATAAGTTAGCGATTAGCGACTTAAATTATTTCTTTATTTCGTTCTTGTGCTGCGAAAAGACGATGATTAGCGAGGCAAAACTGAGACGATGCTTACCGTTTTTGAGAGGCTAAAATAACGAAATGGCACATACCAGCCACCATAACCACCCCCCCAACCCCCAACCTTTGTTTCAAAATGATCGACGGCTACTCTGCTTACTAATCTACTGGTTGAATTTCGACGAAACTCGATTGTAATAATTAGTATATACAGTGTACGTAGTGGGCTAAATCTACACCGGAACAAGTTACGCCCCCTTTCAGAGTTATGCCCCTTTGATACAAAACGATAGACTCACTACTCTTCTTAAACTACTGGAGGGAGTTTTACAAATTTTGGTGGGGGCAATAATCCTTATTTCCCTTTGTTCTCCTACTGTATCCTAATTATAATATTGCCCTTCTCATGATTTGGTATACGTTTGTATATCATGATATATAAATTATGTACATGTATATATTATCGACTTACTATGTTCCACAAGATTTCAAAGATATGTAAAGTATGTCACGTAAGTATATGTAAAGAGAGGAAATCCACAATACTTTAAGTAACGGTCCTAATATGTACATGTGTATATATACAGACGGACGGACGGACAGACAGACAATCTGTATTTACAAGAGTTTATGTCAAGCAACCAATACATGTGCTATATTTCAGTTTTGACCCATACATGTACATGTATGTTTAATTCATAGATGTACATGTAGTATTACATTTAAAAAAAAATAATGTGATTTTTTATTTGTAAATATCGAAGAACTCATAACATTTAGATATAACTCTATGATGATTTTAGAAGTCAAATTAATATTATATGCGATATCTAATTTGTTTGTTAATGTATGTTGCTATTGTAAAAGAATATGTTCGTGCCAGGTCCCTGTGCAATGTACTGCATTCATCTATTCATCGCTAGTGTACTATATTGACTTGTGCAAGTCTATTTGTTACACTAATTCAGGTTAATATAACCGATAAATCATTGTTGTGGATTCGCCTTTAAGTGGATGATATTTTGCGTCATTCTGCTGTTTCAGAATCTACTTCCGGTTGTTGATTTTTAAGGATGCGCTATCGTTAATTTTTCTGAAAATAAATTGACCCAAAAAATGAAGATATATATGCAGATAGATAAACACTTATAGTTAAATGGATACACCATACATATCTACAAACGAAGAGAGATGTGATGTAGATATCACTATTCCGTATTTGCATATTACAGAGTTATCTGCCTTTGTAGGAAGATACTGATTTTGACGTCATCTGTTGGTGCGCGTAACGTCACAGTTTTAGAGAAAACGATGTGAGTCTCAAGAAATAATGGTTTACATAATGGGATGCAAGGGAGGTAACCCTGTAACATTTTGCACATATAGCCATTCTTTTTCTTTATGGCATCCTCGATACTCCAGGGGTTCCGATCACTTACGATATCTTCACCCCTGGACTATCTCATAGTAAAACTGAAGGCAGCTCAGAGAAAAAATCTGACCCAATCACAGGCCAGCAAAAATTTCCTTTGAAGACTACAGAGAGAGCGACGCCCAACTCCAAAGCCACACAGTCAAAGTAGTGTACCGTTATACGGCTCTTTTGATGTTCATCGAAGGTCCTCCACACGGGCACTGCAACAATACTTGTTAGTTGCCACCTTGATCATGTGTTCTAGTTTCCGTTTGTAGGAGGATTCCCCACAAGATCAAACGTCGAGAGTAATGACTTTTGCTAACAGGTATCACACGTACTAGTTTTAGCGAAAAACTGCGAACTGATCCCACCGCTGCCACCAATTGTAGCGAAAAACTGCGAGCTGATCCCATAGCTGCCACCAATTGAAGCGAAAAACTGCGAGCTGATCCCATAGCTGCCACCAATTGAAGCGAAAAACTGCGGAAGTTACGTGTACTCGTATTCTTTCTAAGGTAGCCGCCACAATACCAGAGTTTATACAAAGTAGAGTGAGTCGTCGAGTAAAACACAATTCAACACAGTCGCAAAGATCCATCTGTATTCAGCAACAATAGCATTTACATGATACAGTTACAGTTCAAAAGATAACAACTCCGCTCTCTCTAGTATAGAAACGTGTACTTAGACAATGATCCAACTTGCATTCGAACTGCTTCTGATACACCAGCTTACACCTGAACTCAGGACTAGGACTGTGTGTTGTAGACCAGTCTTCTGTTGACTGTCATAGAAGAGTTAATTGGTCTTAGAGGTCTGCATAATGCCTGAGCTCTCTTGTCAGTCCAGAATATGGAGCTCTCCTTACGAATAGTGATGGTTCTTCTACCTTTCCTGCCTGTGGAGCAGTCTGATGCATACAGCAGTTCGTCTAGTACATGTGTAATGGTCCCTATGACATTATACAATGGTGCAGGCGGATAATGTAAAAATCAAGTATCTATAGTGGCATATTTCTGCCATCGAGTTGCAGACTTACGACTTAATGATGTCGACATAATTAAGGCATTATGTCGACATCATATAGGAAGATGTCGACATAAACAGAAGAATATGTCGACTAATGACAGCATCCATCGCCATCTCCACTATTTTAAATCATGAGCAACCATCGTTATCTCTCTGAAATTCGCTGGCAAACACTAACAGACCAGACACTAACAGACCAGACTGAGACAGTCACAGACCAGACATTCACAGACCAGACATTCACAGACCAGACACTCACAGACCAGACACGCATAGCCCAGACACTTACAGACCTGGCACTCACAGACCTGGCACTCACAGACCAGACACTCACATACCAGACACTTTCAGACCAGACACTCATAGACCAGACCCTCACAGACCAGACACTCGCATACCAGACACTCACATACCAGACACTTACAGACCAGACACTCATAGACCAGACACTCACAGACCAAAAACTTACAGACCTGATACTCACATACTAGACACTCACATACCAGACACTCACAGACCAGACACTCACATACCAGACACTCACATACAAGACACTCACATAACAGACACTCACAGACCAGACACTCACATACCAGACACTCACATACCACACTTACAGACCAGACACTCATAGACCTGACACTCACATACCAGACACAGACACTTAGAGACCTGGCACTCACAGACCAGACACTCACAGACCAGACACTTACAGACCAGACACTCATAGACACCTGCCCACATAATGATTCCATGATAATTATGTAGACAGTCGGAAACTCGGCGATTAATCGTGTTGATGTTCGAGTATGACACCGACTTGTCAGTAATTGATGTCGACATCTGGTCTTGAAAGTGGAAATCAAAGGCCATCATTTCATAGAGCACTGTGCATATATATGCACCACAGAGATCGATGTTGAATTTGTTAATTTAAGTTTTCACTTATGTAATTTCAAAATTAAAAATTGTGATCCTGCACATCCCGGCCATGCAGCTGTAGCCACAGGGATCTGAGAATTAGATCCCTGTGGTACTATACTATTTAACAATGATTTGTTCATGTTTTATTTTCTTGCGATCACGAAAAATACCAGTTACGTAATTTAAAAGCCAAAAAGGTCACCGTACAGGTACACAATACACAGTAGGAAACCAGCTTTACTTGTTAGCTTGTCCTGTCCATATATACATACATATTTACATCCCTCGATACACTTATATAGAGGCACAACGAATTTTTGTTACGGTCTTATTGGCCAGATTCAACCTTTGGGCTAAAAATCCTCCCGGGACGCGGTTTTAGCCCCAAACTCGTAGTAAAGACGTAGTAAAAAAAGTCACGTGCTTATACCTCATTCATGCCATTGGCCGGAAGTATTATGGGTAACTAGTGATCACGTGATTGTGTGTTTACTTCCAAATATGGTGATAGTATGCTTGCCATTTCTTCGGAAAAATTGATTTATTTGAAAATATTTAGACTCCAAAATGTTATTAATATTGCATGCGTATCATTTTGACTTGCATATGTGTACTGTTTTACTATAAATAATGAACTGAAATGAGCTATAAAACTGCCATTTCCACGTTTTGTAAATAAATGATATAATGCGATTTGACCAATTAAATAGGTCTAACCATCTAATCTAGAATCAGCGAAGATCGGCTACTCCCGGCTAAATTCGTAGAATTCTAAATTTATATCTATATATATTATTACCTGCTTTAGGTTTCAGAACAGATACATATAACACAGAGAAAATAAGATCTTCGTCAAAAGGCCAAATTATATATACTAAATACCAGGGTAGATAAATCACTCTATTTGGAAGTAAACACACACTCATGTGATCACTAGTTACCCATAATACAATTCCATATTTATTTCGGCCAATGGCATGAATGAGGTATAAGCACGTGACTTGTTTACTATACGTTTGACTTCAAAGAACGTGTGTTTTGTACCATTATGGGGAAAATCCCCCGCGGATCGTGGTTTCATTTCCACCATTTGAAATTGCTAAGCAATACTATCATATCATAGTTGATACACATCATTTGAACAATAATTAGTGTTTAATCGTGTGTGTATATATGTCTAATTAACACACACAAAAAAAATTAATATATATTTAATTACTGTGCAATCAGTACTTCATTCCATATAGGACATAGTGCCGCGGATTTTTTTCTGGGTGCAAATAATTATTTTTAACATTTTTATCTTCAAGTAAAATTAGAAGCTCAAACTTTTCAATGGTGGTAACGGTGTAAATTCAGTAACTTTTGTAACTGAAGAAAAATTCTAAATCGTCTGCTTTTGTTTTTGATAGAGAAAAAAATATCATTTTTCAGCGGTGGATCATCTTTAAATGGGAGCATAAAACATTGACATCAAAAGCTGTTTGTGTGAAATCATTTCATTTCAACAAATTTTATTGCAAATAATGTAATAATTGGCAACAGGCAAAGCCTATATTAGCCATCTCCAAACAAAGCCGGTAAAGTACAATTATCAACAAAAATATTGAAACATTTAACATTACATTATGAATGAATATTATTATTATTAGTGTATCTGAAAGTTAACATTCTCATAATCTGTTAATTTTACAATTTCATAAGAAATTATCTGCCATCTTTCCATGGAGGCTGATGTGACAGGACCAGAATCTAAAGGTAGGAAGAAGGGAGACAACCTTCAGCGCCTGTGAACGAGACATTTCTTAGGACACCTTCCATCCATTTCCAACGGGAACCAAATCTGTGGTCCTTGTGAGATGGAGATGTATAGAGCACACATCAAGGGGGGGGGGTGCCCGGGGGGGGGGGGGGTCTTACCCGCAAATGCGCGATATTTTGGTGTTTTGGGGGTCCGGGGTTCCCCCCGGGAAAACATATTACGATTTAGAATGGCTGAGATGAGTTTTACGATGTATTTTGAGGATTTTAAAGCGTTCTTAACGTGGTAATATTTCGATTTAAAGTTACCTGCATTTAGAAATTATAATTGTGAATGTCGTCATATCATTATGCAACCCTGCTCGATCTGAACATACCGGCTTCACACCATCAGTACATTGTTTAACTTAAAAAAATTATGAACCGATTTAATTGTCTTGCTTAGACATTTAAACATATTAATATTTTAAGAAACATTTTTGAAATAGTAGAATCCCTTGATGGAATTTTTAGTCTAGTTCATGTGTATTGAATTTTTATTATTAAAGGTTTGAACATTACGTGCTTGAACGTTTTAGGAAATGCGCCGGAAAGCGGCAACATTTTCTAAAATGAAGTACGAAAAATTCTTCCTACGCCCCTGCAATCACCGTGGCAATTGCACATTAAAGTTTAATGAACTTGGTACTCACTACTGACTGATGTAAATCATGCCAATAAAAATGGATCTTTTCTCTATTTCTGTAATTCTTCTTTCCTCTTAGAAATGTTTTATAACATGGGAAAACTAAAAATGAAGTCTATATAGCGGTAATAAAAAAAACCATTGCCACCTGTCAGTCATGTTTTTTTGTTTTTTTTTTTGTTTGTCTGATTGGTGATTGGTCACCTGCATGAGTTCGGATACAGAATGAAACAAAGGCATACACTGTATATAAGCGCCATATATTGGCCTATCAGGCCCATGAAATCAGTCAGTAATGATATCAATTTAACCTTTTAATCTATGAAGAGTATTTGATTCCATTACATCTGTTACATTCCCTATGAATTTGAGCAAATGATGCTCATAAAAGAGTTTCCCTATATAAACTATGGTAAAGACCCTATCCCATGGGGAAAATTTCGAGACCCCAGGGTCATGAAATTCACGATATTGGTAGTGAGCCTTCAATCTATGAAGAGTGTTTCTGACAAAATGATACATTTTCGTACGGAATCTACCGAAGCATAATGAGTTAGGTCCTAGGTCCCAATTTACCAGGCGGGAAGTTGCCATGTAAGCACATAAGCCCGTGCAAGCACGTCATTTTCCTTAGTATGTGTTCACATGTATTAGATTCCCAAAAAGCTAAGTGGGCTACGCGGAAGCTTAACCGTTTGTTTAAAGATGCTCCACCGCCGACAGAGCATAAATGATATTCATCATTTGAACAAAAACTGGAGTTTAATCGTGTATATATATGCTAAATTAACACAACAAATAACACGAAATAATTTATTTTGCCTTTGCTGCATGTGCAATCATTACTTCATTCCATATAGGATATAGTGCCATGGATTTTTTTCGGGATGCAATTAATTATTTTTTCATATTTTTAACTTAAAGTAAAATTAGAAGCTCAAACTTTTCAATGGTGGTAATGGTGTAAAGTAAGTAACTTTTGCAACTGAAGAAAAACACTAATTCGTCTGTTCCTGTTTTTGATAGTGAAAAAATACCATTTGTCAGCGGTGGAGCATCTTTAAAGAATATGGAAAATAAACAATTATATGATAGTATTGCTAAGCAATTTCAAATGGTGGAAATGAAACCACGATCCGCGGGGGATTTTCCCAATAATGGTACAAAACACACGTTCTTTGTAGTCAAAGGTAGAGTTAAACAAGTCACGTGCTTATACCTCATTCATGCCATTGGCCGAAATAAATATGGAATTGTATTATGGGTAACTAGTGATCACATGAGTGTGTGTTTACTTCCAAATAGGGTGATTTCTCCGACCTGGTATTTAGTATATATAATTTGGCCTTTTGACGAAGATCTTATTTTCTCTGTGTTATGTGTATATATCTGTTCTGAAACCTAAAGCAGGTAATAATATATATAAATATAAATTAAGAATTTTACGAATTTAGCCGGGAGTAGCCGATCTTCACTGATCCTAGATTAGACGGTTAGACCTATTTAATTGGTTAATTCGCATTATATCATTTATTTACAAAACGTGAAAATGGCAGATTTATAACTCATTTCAGTTCATTATTTATAGTAAAACAGTACATATATGCAAGTCAAAATGATATGCATGCAATATTAATAACATTTTGGAGTCTAAATATTTTCAAATAAATCAATTTTTCCGAAGAAATGGCAAGCAAACTATCACCATATTTGGAAGTAAACACACAATCACGTGATCACTAGTTACCCATAATACAGTTGTATCTTCCGACCAATGGCATGAATGAGGTATAAGCACGTGACTTTTTTTTACTACGTCTTGACTACAAAGAACGCGTGTTTTTACTACAAAAACAACCGGATGCAGATGTATTGTTTAAAACCGCGTCTCGGGAGGATTTTTTAGCCCAAAGGTTGAATCTGGCCATTAAGACCGTAACAAAAATTCGTTGTGCCTATATATATATGGACAGGGCAAGTGTGTATTGTGTACCTGTACTGTGACCTTTATGGCTTTTAAATTACGTAACTGGTATTTTTCGTGATTTGCAAGAAAATAAAACATGAATAAATCATTGTTTTTTCATTTTTTTTCATTCATTCTTTTAATATAGTATAGTACGGTTTGTACTACATGGACTTGGTACGAATGCCAAAACAAAACACACACACACAGCTTTTAAACGAATTTTCAACCCACGGTTATATATTAATAAATATTAATAAGATATTGAAAACTCTTCGAGGGGTTCTTATTAATCTATATATTCAAAAACCGTTTTGGACTTGAAAATTATTTAATACGATTAAATGAAAAAGACAGAAAAACAATGTGCAAATTCAGAATATCAAATATTAAATTTCCGTTGAAACCGGAAGATGGATAGGAGTTCAACGTAACAATAGAATATGTCATTTATGCAATACCGGTATTGGTGATGAATTCCATTATTTGTTTTTATGTTTAGATTATAATGTAAGTCAGCTACGTGGGGATTACATTCCTGCTTACTACACAAGACATCCTAATCACATTAAAATGAAAGGCATGTTCTCTATTTTTCATAAAAAATGTACGCAAATGTATGCTTATTTGTTCAGAAATTATGCAATTTGTTATAGTACTAATTACAGCTCAAAATTATCTAAAATATATGTATTGTTCTAATGTATAAATATATATACGCATATGAATAAGTCAATTATTACTATACTCAATACATGTATATTAATATCTCCTATGTTACCAATTTAAAAGGTGAAACAATTTGTTAGAAAAAATGTTATGACACACTGAATTTTGTTTGTAAAAGTTTGAATCTTTATACAAATAATTTAATTTTGCCTGTCATGCCTTAAAATTGAATTATATATGTATGACCTCTTGTTATACACAATGTGTATCTGAGTGTATTAAAAGAATTGAAATGAATTGAATAAATGATTATGGCCAAGAGGATGGAAATTCGTTATACAAAGCAGAGTCCTTTTGCACTCTAGATAACTTCCTCAGCTCGGACTAACAGCAGGCTGCATGGCCGGGATGTGCAGGATAACAATTCTTAATTTTGAAAAGCCTGAATTAACAAAATCAACGTCGACCTCTGCTGTATAGTGCCTTGCTGCACATACACAGTACGTCATGAAAGAGTGGCCTTTGATTTTCACTTTCAAGACCAAGATGTCAGCCGACACCTTTTAGTTTAGATGTCGACATCAATACCTGACAAGTCGGTGTCCCACCCGTGCATAAACACGATTAATCGCTGAGTTATCGACTTTTTACATAATTATCTTGGAATCACCTACTACCGTGGAATAGTTACCGTTTGCTGTGGAGTAGTTTGTGAACTATTCCACGGAAAAAGGTAACTACTCCACAGTTAAAGGTGAATGTAGTGACTCAGGTGAACATATGTAGCTTAGCATGTAATCAGAAATACATCCTCATTCATTAAATCCTGGGAGAGATGGATTAAAGATTAACCCAGGTACTTGTCAATGTTGTTGCGATGTATTTGTAAATTTATTTTCATAATACCAACATACATATATGCACACAATTTTCATCACTTCATTCCAAAATAAATTTCATCATTTCTTTCACAGCCACTATATCCATAACCTAGAAAAGAAGTTACTTGAACAAATCCAGAAGAGAGAAGATTAAATCCCATGAGACAAATGCTGAATTTTCTGCAAAAATGAAATAACGGATGCTCGACATGCTTTTTTCCCCATGTTTTGTATATCCAAATCACTTCATATTCCATAAAAATGGCATCAATCAATCAAATTTACATCCAAACACCTTTCAAGAAGATAATTATTTCCTTGGAATACTTTCAAAAAACACACTCTTCTTCAACATGATTTCACTATTTTGCGTACATCTCCACATTAGGGATTATTTTGTTGTTTGTTTCCTTCTAAACTTCGCTCTAAGGCCTATGTAGTCCGCTAAACCTGCCTATATTATTAGGCTTTTTTTATTTTTATTTTTTTTTATAAAGTACCTGTGCATGAATCTTTCAAAAAAACATGAAAATCATGATTCTTGTTCTTCGAGTGAGATAAATAAATGAATCATGAATATGTCTTAAGGTTTAAATAGGTAGTAAGGGTTTACCTGGAGCTGTGGAATAGTTGAACAATACCCAGTGTAATGGTGGAGTAACATTCAGTACCATGTTTTAAGTATGAGAAACACCTCAAACTGTGAAATAGTCAAGGTAGCCAAGTGTTATATATATGATATATATATTTATTTGTAGAACCATCCACGTGTGTAAATGTTAGTTATGAAATGAAAAGAAGATGGTCTGTTTTCTACCTCGCAGCCAAGCGACGACATACATTTAACAATTCCCCGAGTCAACAATGAAATAAGACCATAACACAAGCCCGTGTATTTTATTATGAGCAGACTATTACTATATCCTTTTTCATCAAACTAGACAAAAATCTCAAGACAAAAAGAGTACTAGTATCTATTACTGCTTCAGTATATAATATACAGAAAAAAATGTAATCGAAAATACCGAGCTGTTACCTCTTTAATAAATGAGACTTAGCGTTCACACTACGGTTTATCCTGAATTTAGTGTGTCCCCTGACCGGATTTGACTTCCGCTCAGGGTAACCACAGACGCCATTTTCTGGTTGTTTTTAGAAAGGGATAATATGGGTTCTGGAGCAAGTAACCAAGCCGTCGGCGTTCCTGCGAACCCTCGTGTCATCTACTCTGATGCGCTAGGAAAGAGTGAACGCAAGGTACAGTAAGTTAAACGTTAGATCTCTGACACAAGTAAACACATCGCGACCAATAGTTTTCCTTTTCCTGTTGGCATTCATTCTCTGATCACTACCAACTAGCCTACCTAGTTCCTAATAAATTATAACAACGTATTAACGTTTGAGTTATAAGACATTTCATAAAGAAAGTAATGTTGTCAAAAGATCCACTTTAGCTTGATGGTCTATCTATGGCGGTTTATTTTGTCTTATCACAGGGCCATGTATAGTCTCTATATGAAAAAAATAGCCAGAAATACATATAAATAAACACATTTATTTATATGTATTTCTGACCATTTCTTCATATAACATTAGAGACTATACATGGCCCCGTGGTCTTATCAGCTGTTTTGTTTTCATGTTGCAATGTAAAAGCTGACTTCTTTAATGATGAGTTGGTATTTTTTTTCATTAAAGGCCCACTACCTTTCCAGAGCAAACCATAAAGGTTTCTTAAAAACATTAATAACACCAGAAAATATATACCGACGGCCTAAGCTGAGGTTACAACACCAAACATATGCACGATTTCCTGCGTAATATATGATAACAGTGGAAAGACATTTCGCTGTTTTGCCGTCTGGCGCAGTGATAGTCAACTACCACGCGGTATTTAGTATGACAGCGGGAAACATAAGACGACCCGCGTTACGAAAATTAACATTTTATTTAATTTCATCAAATTGTTCAGATGGTGATGATACATGTAGTATTAACGGTAAGTTAATAACTTTTGCGACTCTACAAAATTATCGATCTCGTTTTACATTCCCATTTTAAAAATTAAAAGCTGTTCCGGAAAGGTAGTGGCCCTTTATTTAAGATTTAGAATATTTGATAAAATAGAATACATTTTATTGCATGGATCCATTGATTTTAAGGGATTATTTTTCCAAATCAATACACAACGTCAGTGTTTCTATTGTGACGTCACTATAATGTCAGGTTTTCACGCCATATTCTCTGATTTTTTTCATATTGCTAAAAAGAATCATCCAATCAGAAAGTTAGATTAAGCATGATAACAAAGAAAAGTTAATTATACCTCCATGAAAAAAAAATCAAAGAAAAGTGTCTTTGCATTATACATAGATCTAACATGACGAGTGGCTATGTGTAATATGAAATTTATCAAACAAGTTCAATAATTTGATATAAGCCTTTAGGTGAGTGGCATATAAAATTATTTAACATGTTTGATAAATTCATATTACATAGTCACGAATGTAAGATTCTATTGATCACATAACTTTCATTAATAGAAATATAAGTGAAACTTTTATTTCATCACGTTATAAAATAGTAGAAATCTGGCTCGGGTGTGACGTTACCGTCTACTGAAACAATTGTGCAACGTCATTTATAGATTACGACGTCAAAAAACAACATTTGTTGTTACACATGTGTTTTACGATATTTATGACATGGTTGTATGACATGGCTAGACGGGCCAGTTATGTGATTAAGAGTTATCTGCCCTTGCAGATAGTTATTGATTGTAACGTCAACATTTCAAGGACGAAAATTTTCACTGAAATTAAATGTGATGTTTCACCCTCAATTATGACATACAATCAATAATAATTAATCTTTAAATATTTTTCAGACTACCTGTACTTGAGAAAATAAAACATTTGCCTCTGCTAATTCATTAACACACCAATACAACAATTACATAGCCTTCATCAGGTCAGTACATGTCAAAAGCAGAATATTTCACGCCTACAATTGATTTTATTCTATTTTTTTGCAGCGTCTACGTATTGATGCTCCAGTTCTAGTAGACGTAGAACATGGTTCTATCCGCTATCGTTACGGTAACAAGGAATCGTCGGAGAACGTAGATCCACACAAGACCAAGGGTAAACCATTCGAGGGGACCGATAAGATCAATAAAGACCACTACTTCTACCACGCAAGACTCAACGACTTCAGCGAAAGTAAGTAGTTTTAGTATTTGATTGCTGCATCAGAAAGTTACATTTGTGAACTGGGTTTCAGTCTTTGGATGTCCTGGAAATTTACGCGAGAGGGGAATTCATGCTAATTACGCGAAGGTCACTTGATCATGAAAATTTCCCCTGCGCGTAATATTCTGTACATGTATAAACTTTGCTGTTAAAAATCTAAAAGTGTATATATATATCGCAAAAATAACAACAACACGAAAGGTTTATGCATGCAAATCATGAAATTAAACACTTACGAAAATATCCACATTTACAGGCGTATTTTGTTTTAAAATTTTATTCCAAATGCAGTTCTCCTTTCCTAAAAAGTTGAGAAAACTGCATACCTAATTGCCCTAATATGCCCAACTCAGTATCAAGAGAAACACACTTATTTAGTTTGAACAAAGGAGTTTGACGTTCTGTCAATCATATATAGTATACATATATAAAAAAAAATAAAGTATTTTGCAATCATGAATATGATATACACAAATAGGGACAAAGTGGAAAGTACCTTTAAAAATTATATTTGAGAGTGATCTCTACATTACTTTAGAGAAATAGAGAAATGGATGGACCATGGATACAGATTTGAATAGTCCAACTTTTGAAACCAGTGACCTAGTAAATTAGTACACTTTATTGTTTGATAAAAAGTGTTATTTTTTTTCTCAATAAATCTATTTTTGACAGAGGGATCAAAGGAAAAGGAAGATGACTTTAAGTTTATGTATGTGCAAAAAGGCCCAAATAGAGTAAAACAGAAGAAACTGTTTTACGTATATGGTAGGGGTTGGAACGCTGTGGATGGCAGACGGACTCTTCCTACAGACTCAAAACAGGAAGGCAAAGATTTCGCCTGGCCAGTGGAGACAAGAATTCCTAATGATGTGTATTACAACATTAACTTTAATCCCCAAGGTAAATACATATTGTATTGTTTATTTCATAAATCCTTTAGAATATTTGGACTGAGAATTGTTTATTCTCCAACCATTCACTGTTTTGTCATTGGTTTCAGCAGAGAAACAGAGGGAGGCAGGCGGAGCTTAGGAGTAGGTTTGACATTCATGAATTAATCCTTAGGTTGTCAGTTGTGAATACTCCCCCCCCCCCCCCCCCCCCAAACCAAGGGTTCAGATTTCATTGTCACATCCCCAGGTGATGTGGGATTATGTTTATCATTTACATTAATACACCATTTTTAACTCCAGGAACACAAAATTTTCATTTTCGAACACTGAATTATATGTACATGTTATAAAACTGAAACTTCTGAACAAGAGACCTGTTATTGGGATCTTGTCCTATTAAGAATATGATAATGATTTACCCTAGCTGTTCTTGGCGACATACACGTAACGAGGTAATATCTCTATTCACTGAAATTTCAATTCAATAACCAAGAAATTTTCTGTTGTTTTTTCCCTCCCCAGAATCTGAAATTGAGGAGGAATCAGCAGAGGACAGACTAATTGTAGATTTATCATCTACTCCTAACAAACAGGAAATAGAGTAAGTAGTTATAGACATATTGTAGATTTATCATCTACTCCTAACAAACAGGAAATAGAGTAAGTAGTTATAGACATATTGTAGATTTATCATCTACTACTAACAAACAGGAAATAGAGTAAGTATAGTTATAGACATATTGTAGATTTATTATCTACTACTAAGAAACAGGAAATAGAGTAAGTAGTTATAGACATATTGTAGATTTATCATCTACTCCTAACAAACAGGAAATAGAGTTAGTAGTTATAGACATATTGTAGATTTATCATCTACTCCTAACAAACAGGAAATAGATTTAGTAGTTATAGACATATTGTAGATTTATCATCTACTCCTAACAAACAGGAAATAGAGTAAGTATAGTTATAGACATATTGTAGATTTATCATCCACTCCTAACAAACAGGAAATAGAGTAAGTATAGTTATAGACATATTGTAGATTTATCATCTACTCCTAACAAACAGGAAATAGAGTAAGTAGTTATAGACATAGTGAAGATTTATCATCTACTCCTAATAAACAGGAAATAGAGTAAGTAGTTATGGACTTATTGTAGATTTATCATCTACTTCTAACAAACAGGAAATAGAGTAGATAGTTATAGACATATTGTAGATTTATCATCTACTCCTAACAAACAGGAAATAGAGTAAGTAGTTATAGACATGTTGTAGATTTATCATCTACCCCTAACAAACAGGAAATAGAGTAAGTAGTTATAGACATATTGTAGATTTATCATCTACTCCTAACAAACAGGAAATAGAGTTAGTAGTTATAGACATATTGTAGATTTATCATCTACTGACCTAACAAACAGGAAATAGAGTAACTGGTTATAGACATATTGTAGATTTATCATCTACTTCTAACAAACAGGAAATAGATTTAGTAGTTATAGACATAGTGTAGATTTATCATCTACTCCTAACAAACAGGAAATAGAGTAAGTAGTTATAGACATATTGTAGATTGATCATCTACTCCTAACAAACAGGAAATAGAGTAAGTAGTTATAGACATATTGTAGATTTATCATCTACTCCCAATAAACAGAAAGTAGAGTAAGTAGTTATAGACATATTGTAGATTTATCATCTACTTCTAACAAACAGGAAATAGAGTAAGTAGCTATAGACATATTGTAGATTTATCATCTACTCCTTATAAACAGGAAATAGAGTAAGTAGTTATAGACATAGTGTAGTTTTTTCTTCGTTCCCCAACAGTGAAGAGGACAGATTAAAAGTGGTCTATTATATGCATCTGCTTGAACATTTATGTGCGTAATTTAGAAGATTTTGAACAAAATTCCTGTTGTTAATTATGAAAAAATAATACTGTAATGTGTCACAAAATAAATATCATGTGACTTTGATATCTAGCACTCAGGCCGTATTAATCTGATTATCAACAACTATTGCAGATATTTGTTACTAGCACTCAGGCCGTATTAATCTGATTTTCAACAACTATTGCCGATATGGGTTACTAATCTATCCACATTTACATTGCCTTTATGATTGATATTTTGGATATTTTTTTCAGATTCACTTTGGCAGATACTGACACAGCAAAAGATATACAGAAGAAGATTGCATACAAAATCCTCAAGTCAGCCAGTAATATCCACATATGTCACAAGGGGAAAGAGATCAGGTATACCAAATATAGCTCATATATACCATAAAATATAAGCTTCAGGATCTGTTCATTTATGAAATAAATATCTTAAACAATTAATCATAATTGCTTTTGTATAAATCTTGTTGAGGGAATTCCAAACATGTGGTTATTTGTCTAACAGTTTGCTTTCACATTAAGTCAATCCGTCCAAATTGTTTGTCACTATTAACCAAGTGGATATAAGTATATGATCTACAGTATTTACCTGTACTTTACACCTGAATTTACCTGTACTTGGCACATGTATTCACCTGTACTCGAAAACTGTATTTACATGTACTTGACACCTGTATATACCTGTGCTTGACACCTTTATATACCTGTACTTGACACCTATATTTACCTGTACTTGACAATTGTATCTACCTGTGCTTGACACCTGTTTTTACCTGTACTTGACACCTGTATTTACCTGTACTTGACACCTTTATTTACCTGTACTTGACACCTTTATATACCTGTACTTGACACCTGTATTTACCTGTACTTGACATCTGTATTTACCTGTACTTGACTATTGTAGCTACCTGTACTTGACACCTGTGTTTACCTGTACTTGACTATTGTAGCTACCTGTACTTGACTCCTGTATTTACCTGTACTTGACACCTGTATTTAACTGTACTTGACACCTGTATTAAGCTGTACTTGACACCCTTATTTACCTGTACTTGACATATGTATTTACCTGTACTTGACACCCTTATTTACCTGTACTTGACATATGTATGTACCTGTACTTGACACCTGTATTTACCTGTACTTGACATTTGTATGTACCTGTACTTGACACCTGTATTTACCTGTACTCAACACTTTTGTATACCTGTACTTGACATCTGTGTTTACCTGTACTTGACACATGTATTTACCTATGCTTGACACCTGTATTTACCTGTAGTTGACACCTGAATTTACCTGTGCTTGACACCTGTATTTACCTGTAGTTGACACCTGTATTTACCTGTAGTTGACACCTGTATTTAACTGTAGTTGACACCTGTATTTAACTGTAGTTGACACCTGTATTTACCTGTAGTTGACACCTGTATTTACCTGTAGTTGACACATGTATTTAACTGTAGTTGACACCTGTATTTAACTGTAGTTGACACCTGTATTAACCTGTACTTGAAACTTGTATTTACCTGTACTTAACACCTGTATATTCCTGTACTTTACACCTGTATTTACCTATGCTTGACACCTGTATTTACCTGTAGTTGACACCTGTATTAACCTGTAGTTGACACTCATATTTACCTGTACTTGACACCTGTATTTACCTGTACTTGACAACTTTATTAACCTATATTTAAATTACCTGTACTTGACACCTGTATTTAACTGTACACACCTGTTTTATACTTTATTGTATTTCAGGGATGAAGATGTGGTTGGAGACCTGCGAGATGAAGATGAAGGCAGCTGGACTGTATTTAAAGTAACCATGAGACTTATCTAACTGACTCAGATTGTAATATTATTATGGAAGTGTTACTAAAATCTAGCAATATGGTATACATGTATATATTTACCAGTCTGTTTTTACAGTAGCAGCTAGTCTGCTGCTTTGTTCATGTTTTGTATTATTATAAATTGCAAATAATTTTGTTCTGAGATATTAAAGAAATAGCTGGGACTAGAAATGTAACCCTGCAGCATCCCAACATTCATCCTTCAAAGTGACTATTTTAGTTATGTAAACATTCACATTTTAGTATTGGTGTTACTTAATGCTATCTGTGCTGGTAAAATGTTTATTAATTATGTACTTTATGTGGTATAGTTTATACAACCTGAAACTAGGATCCATTTCTAGAAAAGTATTGAAGGTTGTTTGCAAGTGATATTTTAATTATTGTTTATTAATGTTTCTATTAGTTATAACATTAATTGGAGTTGTACATTTCTAATAATTCCCATATTATTGTTCTCCGTCCCATTACATGCAGGACATGTATTTAACTGTTTTAAAGTCCTCTCGTATAGTTTTAATTTTTAATCTATTTTGAAAACCTTTTTTTGCACTAAAACTCATTAAGACATTCTTATTTGTATCTGAATTCTAACTTACAAACTTCACCTGAATCATGTTAATTACATTGTATTTTTTAAAACTATTAAAGACAGTTAGATTTCCTTATAATTACACAATAGATATTTTTCACTAGGCTCAGACTTTCTAGCCAGCAAAATGTACTTCCTGTAGTCAAGTTTGAAATCATATTGATGGAATTAGCCATAGCAAATTACATAAGTGTAATTTAATTACACCAATATTCTCATATTAATTTATATTCACAAAAAAAATGCCTGAGGTAGATTTTTTTGCGGTGAAAAGGCCTTCGCATATTTGGAAAAAATGTCCCCCTTGCATAAATCTACAGTGCTATATATTGTAATGACAATTGTAAAGGCTATTCTGGTACTGCTGTAATGACAAGTGTAAAGGCTATTCTGGTACTGTTATAATGACAAGTGTAAAGGCTATTCTGGTACTGTTATAATGACAATTGTCAAGGCTATTCTGGTACTGCTGTAATGACAAGTGTAAAGGCTATTCTGGTACTGCTGTAATGACAATTGTAAAGGCTATTCTGGTACTGTCGTAATGACAAATGTAAAGGCTATTCTGGTACTGTTGTAATGACAAGTGTAAAGGCTTTTCTGGTACTGTTGTAATGACAAGTGTAAAGGCTATTCTGGTACTGCTGTAATGACAAGTGTAAAGGCTATTCTGGTACTGCTGTAGTGACAAGTGTAAAGGCTATTCTGGTACTGATGTAATGACAACTGTAAAGGCTATTTTGGTACTGCTGTAATTACAACTGTAAAGGCTATTCTGGTACTGTTGTAATGACAAGTGTAAAGGCTATTCTGGTACTGCTGTAATGACAAGTGTCAAGGCTATTCTGGTACTGTTATAATGACAAATGTAAAGACTATTCTGGTACTGCTGTAATGACAAGTGTAAAGGCTATTCTGGTACTGTTGTAATGACAAGTGTAAAGGCTATTCTGGTACTGTTATAATGACAAGTGTAAAGGCTATTCTGGTACTGATGTAATGACAACTGTAAAGGCTATTCTGGTACTGTTGTAATGACAACTGTAAAGGCTATTCTGGTACTGATGTAATGACAAGTGTAAAGGCTATTCTGGTACTGTTAATGACAAGTGTAAAGGCTATTCTGGTACTGCTGTAATGACAAGTGTAAAGGCTATTCTGGTACTGCTATAATTACAACTGTAAAGGCTATTTTGGTACTGCTGTAATTACAACTGTAAAGGCTATTCTGGTACTGCTGTAATGACAAGTGTAAAGACTATTCTGGTACTGCTGTAATTACAAGTGTAAAGGTTATTCTGGTACTGATGTAATGACAACTGTAAAGGCTATTTTGGTACTGTTAATGACAAGTGTAAAGGCTATTCTGGTACTGCTGTAATTACAACTGTAAAGGCTATTTTGGTACTGCTGTAATTACAACTGTAAAGGCTATTCTGGTACTGCTGTAATGACAACTGTAAAGGCTATTTTGGTACTGCTGTAATTACAACTGTAAAGGCTATTTTGGTACTGCTGCAATTACAACTGTAAAGGCTATTCTGGTACTGCTGTAATGACAAGTGTAAAGGCGATTCTAGTACTGCTGTAATGACAACTGTAAAGGCTATTCTGGTACTGCTGTAATGACAAGTGTAAAGGCGATTCTAGTACTGCTGTAATGACAAGTGTAAAGGCTATTCTGGTACTGTCGTAATGACAAGTGTAAAGGCTATTCTGGTACTGTTGTAATGACAAGTGTAAAGGCTATTCTGGTACTGTTAATGACAAGTGTAAAGGCTATTCTGGTACTGTTATAATGACAAATTTAAAGACTTTTCTGGTACTGCTGTAATGACAACTGTAAAGGCTATTCTGGTACTGCTGTAATGACAAGTGTAAAGGCTATTCTGGTACTGCTGTAATGACAAGTGTAAAGGCTATTCTGGTACTGCTGTAATGACAAGTGTAAAGGCTATTCTAGTACTGCTGTTATGACAATTGTAAAGGCTATTCTGGTACTGCTGTAATGACAAGTGTAAAGGCTATTCTGGTACTGCTGTAATGACAAATGTAAAGGCTATTCTGGTACTGCTGTAATGACAAGCGTACAGGCTACTCTGGTACTGATGTAATGACAATTGTCAAGGCTATTCTGGTACTGCTGTAATGACAAGTGTAAAGGCTATTCTAGTACTGCTGTAATGACAAGTGTAAAGGCTATTCTGGTACTGCTGTAATGACAAATGTAAAGGCTATTCTGGTACTGTTATAATGACAAATGTAAAGGCTATTCTGGTACTGCTGTAATGACAAACGTACAGGCTACTCTGGTACTGCTGTAATGACAAGTGTAAAGACTATTCTGGTACCACTGTAATGACAAGTGTAAAGACTATTCTGGTACCACTGTAATGACAAATGTAAAAGCTAATGAGAAAACCACTTGTATTGTTCTGTATCTCTTAATCATGTCCAATCTACCATCAGTCCTAAACATACTGTTTGCTCCATTTCTGGTTTACAACTATCTTTTCCATAGTGTCTACTAAAGACATATTTGTTTGTTATACTTAACATTGTACAGAATGTATGTGATATATAACAGTAACATTTGAGAATTATAATTATATTTACTAGGAAGCTGGGCTTCAAATATTACTGTATGATCTTTTTTATGATACTAAATATCTGTTTTCACAATAAAATTATACCATTTCCTTATTTGATTAAGCTTTGTTTTTGTTCTAATCAACAGTTTGGATGATGTATACTTTGAGCCCCTATCTAAGGCTGAGCTTAACACTGGATACAAATTCAATGTAGTAGTGTATGACATCTAATGTCATGTCACTTAAACAGGATACATAGTCAAATAGAAAATAAGGCTGCCTAGTAAATCCACATATGGTCCTCAAGAAAATTGGTTGATTGGATGGGCTTAAAGGCCTATTAACAGTCAAGGTCATTTATGGACAATTTGACCAGACAAGATTTTCCGAAGACGTTGATTTGTTGCGATATTACATATTCTCCACTTAACTACATCTATTGAAAACGATATGGCAGCATATCGTACTCTTTGGACAAAATTATTATATATAGTGCAACACATTATATACATATTACAAATATCTTGTATCCATAGGAACCTTTAAAGGCAGTAAAAGTACTACATTATATTTACAGTTTGCACTGACATGGACTCAAATCATGCTTTCTAGTATTATCATTATCAGTGTATAATGATAGTACAACAAGTGTGGCGATTCTATTGTTACGTGAATAGTCGATGGCGTAGCAACGTGGGGTCATGACCCCACTTTTGGCGGAAACATATGAATGAATCGATTCCAATCAGCTGTTCAATCGAATATGTTGGCGATGACGGGGTTACATAATTTACACGTGCTCCATTATCATTATACCCTCATAACCTCAACAAAATAAACATCTATTCCTTAAATAATCATTGATTCGCTGTGTGTTTTTTATAAGCATGTTTTACTGTACATGGAAATGATTTGGACAACTCTTACAAACTGTTTTGTCCTTGTCAAGAAAGGAGCTGATGTCAAAGTAATTTGATTGATGTCACTATAGTAAGGTACCCGGTACATGGCCAGGTGAGTTAAAACCAAGTGAACTAAGAACACTTCTGTCAATCTACCAGTATCAATCAATCAACCAACCAAACAACGATTAGATTTAATTTTTATTATTACGATACCATGTACATATAATACAAAAAACAACTGATATCAATCAAAAATAACTTAGCTCTCTGTGATTGACAATGAGAATATCTCGAGTTCAGAGCTTTAACCTTTGTGATTCAGTCCTTAAGAAAGGCAAACCTATCCTTGTATCCAGATGAATGATCTTTAGCACTATGTGTGGATACATGAACTCTTGTTTTCTTCTGTTTTATATTCCAAAGCAACCTCATGATGACGTTTAAGGAAATCACTTATTTATATTCAAAGTCTTAATCTTAATCATTTTTCTTAGTGTGGAAATAATTTACAAGGTCTATAATAATAGAAAGATGCTTATCCATTCCATCCATTAAGTATCATGATCTGAAGACGAGGTTTACGACATCATGAACACATAATGATGATGCTTCTCTCAATCATCGACAAAATCCAATCTCTTATTCAGCACTTAACAAAGCTTATCTCTTATACTACAAACTTCAGTTTAATTGCTGCTTTCCATATCTGCTTTACAGTAGAACTATCAGATCAAATTGTTTTCAACCTTTTCATAGTCTCCATAAAGTCACGATCTTATAATCAGTCGAACGTTAGACTTATTTTTTTTAACCGTTTAGTATCCTCACTCTATCTTCATTCCTCTCCGTCGTCACCTTCCTTTGTCTGACCCTCTTCCTCTATATCATCAGCCACACCCATTCCTTCATCCTCCTCCTCACTATCCTCGTCGCCACTAACTTCGCGATTCTCATCCTCCAACTGCTGTAGTTTCTTGGCCAACTCTTGCTCCTCAATGTCTGACACCACACGTGGCTGAAGAACAATTTTAATCTTGTGTTACTTTGACAACTAAATCTTCGAGAAAAGAGGACCAAAGTTGAAGTCGGCATAGGTGGGGGATTTCAATTATTGAAAAAATGGATACATAGATATTTTCCAAAAGAAATAAAATTTGGGAACAGAGGATAAAATACTGAACTCTGTAGCAATACTGAACACTCTATTTGTGAAGGATAAATGAATGCAATGTAAAAATACCATTTTTTGAGGTGTGTTAATTTTGCATTTTATGTTTACATTGATTTACTTCATGATTGAGAGTTTAATAGAACACAACTTGTATTTGAAACATTCTCTAAACAATCAAATTTTGTGAATTCTGATTGCAGGAGAAAAATGAATTTTTTTTTAATTTCATGTAAACATAATTTTGTTTACAGTAATGGAACTTTTACCTGCTTCTGTACATTAAATACACTGAAGCTAATGCCTGTTTCTGTACATTAAATGCACTAAAACTATTACTTGTTTCTGTACATTAAATACACTGAAGCTATTACCTGTTTCTGTACATTAAATACACTGAAGCTATTACCTGTTTCTGTACATTAAATACACTGAAGCTATTACCTGCTTCTGTACATTAAATACACTGAAGCTATTACCTGTTTCTGTACATTAAATACACTGAAGCTATTACCTGTTTCTGTACATTAAATACACTGAAGCTATTACCTGTTTCTGTACATTAAATACACTGAAGCTATTACCTGTTTCTGTACATTAAATACACTGAAGCTATTACCTGTTTCTGTACATTAAATACACTGAAGCTATTACCTGTTTCTGTACATTAAATACACTGAAGCTATTACCTGTTTCTGTACATTAAATACACTGAAGCTATTACCTGTTTCTGTACATTAAATACACTGAAGCTATTACCTGTTTCTGTACATTAAATACACTGAAGCTATTACCTGTTTCTGTACATTAAATACACTGAAGCTATTACCTATTTCTGTACACTAAATACACTGAAGCTATTACCTGTTTCTGTCCATTAAATACACTGAAGCTATTGCCTGTTTCTGTACATTAAATACACTGAAGCTATAACCTGTTTCTGTACATTAAATACACTGAAGCTATTACCTGTTTCTGTACATTAAATACACTGAAGCTATTACCTGTTTCTGTACATTAAATACACTGAAGCTATTACCTGTTTCTGTACATTAAATACACAGAAGCTATTGCTTGTTTCTGTACATTAAATACACTGAAGCTATTACCTGTTTCTGTACATTAAATACACCTCCGGCTTCCTCTATGTTCTGTTTGATGGCGTCCAGAGCCTTGTTTAACATGGCTAGGCCATCTGTTCTTTCTAAGGTCTGTGTTGTCATTACATACAGAGGTGGGGCTATAAGGTTTATCTGAAATGTAAAACAGTTCCCTCAATCCTCCTTTCACAAGACATTTTGGTGTCAGAGCAGTATCACACCAAAATTTTTGGAGAGTGAAGAGATCACAGAAGGATCATCAAGATCAAGTCCACCATAGAATGATCTATGTCAGACAAGGTAATGAAGGATCTTTTCTCGGCTTCTCTCTTCTTTTCACTCTTTCTATGATATATTGAATACACATAGGGAAACTTTACAGCTAGATTCCTTCAGAATTTTCTCAGAAATAGGGATAATGACCTCAATTATCAAAATCCACGTTGACTGCCTATCGAACAATTGGTACACAAATACAATATTCACAATAAGGTTCCAGGAGAAACTATATACGTGAATGGCGAGAAATAATCCTTTTATACATTTGGGAAAATAGTAGTAACAAGACTTGCTAAGACGAACAACAGACGAAAGGCGATTTAAACAATGAAAATATGAAAAACATCTGATTCTACATACACATGGAACAATATTTGACATGAAATGGTAATTATCACTTGATACAATATAATATTAATCTGTAAATGACAAGCACCTTAATAGGCATGGCCTCAGTTGTCAGTTCAAGTCCTTTCTTTAATGCTCTCTTTACAGCATCTACTCCTTCGTAATTCGTACAGGCAACTTCCAAATCTGAAACACAAGATACAGGTATTGTATGACCTATAACGTCATAGATACTGAGTGATTTTAAAACCATGAAAACAAGATGATAGCTAGATGGCGACTTGAACAGTAGACTATTTATTTCCTCGATGAAGGCTATGTAGCTGAAAATTGGGAGCAGAAGCGGTTAATGTTATGAATACATGTATTGTAAGTTATGTTCTCTTTGGAACACTTATGAGAAGTTATATAAATCTGATGAATTTTTTGATACATTAACATTTTTGCTTCATTCGAAAGCTTCTATAGTAATAATCAATACATACCTGCTCGTATTTTTACTGCCTGTGGAGTTAGTCGCCGCCGAATATTCTCCAGCAAAACACTTTTTGTATTTTCATCAACGTCACACTCATCCAATATTTCTGGATTTCTGAAATTGTAATGGAAGGTGAGATTACTAGATTTTTATAAACATCAAAAAGTAATTTTCCAGAAGGGAAGTTTCTCGGCAGACAGAGCTCTCAAGATCAAGTTTGATATACCATGTCAATGATTGAACAGTCCACACTTAAAAATATGACCAGTGTTAGTAAGTTAGCTAATAAGGCTATAATGTTTAATTACCAGCAAGGGTCATGGTCATTTAAGGACGGCCTCCATTGTATATGATGTGTCACAGTAACTGTTTGAGTTATGGGAGGCTGTGGTATATTTGTGTTGTATCTTAAAGCTAAGAGAGATCAAAAGGAACTTTACACCCTCCATTGATGGATATATTGGTAAGTTTATTGGGTCAAATAGTGTTTTCTCTTTGATTAAACTTACGTTACAGCATGTTTGAATGCTTCAAATGATGATCCTGGCTTTTTGTATTTGTCGTCAAAGTACCAAGCTGTCTTTCTATAAAGCTCTTCAAGCTCTGCTTCAGTCTCATACTCGAGTAACTCGCCCACATGGCGAAGTATGCTATTTACCTAAAGAAATGTACAAAAAAAAAAGAATTAGTTACAAAGTTTCTCTGCATGAAAATTGAGTCTTGTAAATACTCAGCTTTATGATATTTTTGATATTAAGCCCATTTTAATTGAAAAGAAATGTGATGAAGGAGAACTCTAGTACAAGAAAATTTCAACAAGAGATCCAAAGAATTGTTACTATCGTGTTGGTCTAACTGTTGACGATGACAGTGACGTACTCGCCCCACAACTTGCGCAATACCTATTGCATACTGGTTACAATATAATGCTAAACGCGAGTTGATTGGTTGGTGGGCTTGGCTTAATATTGTGTGATATGTGTGACCCATGTGTGATAGATCTATCCTGAACTCATCGGGTATTACCGTACTCTAAAGAACTAGATCTATCCTGAACTCATCATGTATCACCGTATTCATAAGAACTGCAGGATATGTCCATACTTTCTATTCCCAGCAGTTTTTACAACAGATGTTTCTTCAAAGAAAGCCCTGGCATTAAATGCCATAACGCGGTTTTCATGAGCTGTTGTCCCGTGTTTCAGCCAGGGTAGACTGGATAACTTTTCGCGTCATCGCTAGCATAATTCACGGTAATGTACAGTAGGGAATATGTGCGCCACAAATGTTAATTCAAGAACAACGTAATGGTGGTAAGTTTACCTCTGTTCGTTTCTTTATCAATCAACTTTTTAAATATCAATGCCATCTAAAGTACTTTTAATTCACTCCAAATTTATCGGCTGTTAATGGATTTCTTACAGAATGTGCAGTTTTTTCAAACATTCAAGGACAAACATCGTACACTCATAGATCTAACGTTGTTATCGTTAGGACTTCTACGTGGAAATGCAGCAAATTGCCTCTAAATTCTAATATGGCCGATGGAACCGTTTGTGGCGTACCAACATTCCTCTCCAACGGGTCATTATTTGATGACTGTTTATTCCATAAACTTAAGACTTTGTTGGTAATTTTGCTTGGGTTCCGATGAACAGGTGAATGGGTCAATTGTCCCCCGTGCAGTCACATTTTTTATAATCTTGTGATAACCTAGGCTCCTCTCGTAACATCAGTTTTTTATTTACTAATCTCATGAAAAAAGATAATCCTTTAGTTTAAAATGAAGATCAAGTATTTCACGACGAAGTTTACTGGCCGTATGTACCCCGTTAGCATAAGATCTTCTACACACATTTTTCTTAGCAGGCACAGGCATATTGCCTTTCAAGTCAGATAAACTCCGCCGACTCATTTTATCGCCTGACATGGGGTAGGCTATCTAAACTCTGCCCCTCCAGACGATCGACAGAACCACTTGATCAGTTAATCCATCTGTCGCTCAACATACCGAGGTGTTACATCATTTATTTTGACCGACAAGACAGTAATGGATCCCTGAGGAACAGATGGATGGAGGGATGATGTTGAGATAAGACAGAAAGGCCAAAAAACAAGAGCTGTTTGAGAACAGCAAATGAAGCACGCCTCTTGACTTGCAACAAAACTTTAACTGGGTCATTTCAGCCCCATTGGGCCTCTTGGCATTATCAAAATCCAGCTTTTTCCTCCCTTAAATGATTGTCCAATGCTAATTCAAGCCAGTGTGATTCCATAAGCCACCCCTCCCTCTCTCACTCTTTGAGAGGTAAGCCAAAAAGCAATATGAATTGCCCATCAACTGATGATGGAGGACTAAAAATATTACTAACTTTTTAATTTGACTACACAAAATCTTTGATTATCAATTTATTTACAATCAAGTTATACTCACTGTCTTTGCCTTTGCAAACTTTTCTTCACATTTAGCAACTTCTTCTTGAGACACTCGTCGCTTGGAAAGATCAATATAACCTGACAACAAAGACCAATGGTGATTAGACTGTGACGACATAATACTGAGATTTCATGTGATTTCATCAGTTTGTTCAGTGATGCAATAATGAATATACATTGTACTAGCTTCTCTGTTAGTTTTATACACTGCAGGTACATAATTATTATCATATCACTTAACATTTGAAAAATGAAAATGAATATTCAGAAATGCAAAGTGTATGCATATGTATAAACAAATAAACCAAAGAAAAGAACGAGACCAAATTTCTCGTAACAAAAGTGCACACTTAAGTCATTTTTTTTTATTTAAGTTTGTTTTGAGAAATCATGGCCATGTCTTTAACAGCATTGTCAGTTCTGAATATACACAAAATTCCTATTTTATCAGTTTCATGAATAACGAAAAAAAAAATCTAGTACTTAAAATATATCATTTAATGATCAATCTCCTGGAACTTCTGTAAAAAAATCCTAGTGTCATATACCTTTATCTTTATCCACTCTGATCACAACGACACATTCACTTCTACCAACACGTATGAGCTTGTTGATAGAACGTATACGTCTTCTAGACAATTCACTGAGCAAAATCATGCCTTCAATGTTGTTATATTCCAGTAGATGTACATATGCTCCCATTTCTGCGATAGACTGGACATTGACCATTACAACATCCTCCATCTCAGGGTACTTGTTAGCGTAAAAGCGACAAGTCAGCACCATTTTGACTGTCTATGTATTCCGGTTTTTATCACAAAAACTACAAACTGCAAAAAAAAGAGATTCTCATATTGATTTTACAGAGACATAATTTTTCATCTCATGATCTATCAATTTTCAAGTTTTTTGTCAAATCAAATTTCAAGTTTTGTGTCAAAATGTAAACTGATGTGGTTGTGGTTAGAGTTCGTAGAGTTGTATTGCTGGAAAATATTTTTTTATTACTTTTACAGTAGAATGTTAAAACTTTGATGTTTGATTATTTAACATGGTCCATGTAAAAGAACTCAATGTATGTTGATATGTAGTCAATTAACACTCCGATTATTAGATCTGTCTGTTGAGCACTTGATCGTCCATATTGTCATTCCTAAGCGTTAGATCATCATTTAAAAGGAAGCCCTGGCTGTTTTGTCCATTGACGCACAGGCAAATGTAAAATTGGTAACAACATATAGAGGTTATATTTCATACTTCTCCGGTTAATTAGCAAGAAAATATCTTACTACCTTTCACAAAATCCAGATTCTGTCCATGTGTTCTGATGCAAGTTGTCGGAATATATATCTTACGAAACAAATTTTAAAACGAAATTGAATAAATAAATAATTTTCTTGTTGATATATTTTCGATGTAGTTCATGCATATGACGATTGGGTTATTACATTTAATTAACGTTAAAAATGAATTAAAGGTTGTTTGGCATACTCACTGGGTTTAGTTAGGAAATTAATATAAAGAATATTTTGAAAATTGCAACATCCCATTTCGCCGGTGCTACTTCCGGTCTAAACAGGAAGCGCGAAAAGATGAATGACAGAATCATTAGAAGGAGTTGTGTAGCTTTTTTTTGTTATAATTATACATTAACAACGATGTGTGTAATCATTGTGTAAAATGCCAACACCACAAACTTGTTTTTCTTCCCATTTGAACTATGGCTAGTTTTCCGGACGAGGATCTAATGGCAAGAACATATTCAAAAATGCAAGAAGTTGAAGAAACTTTTGCAAAGCTTGAAAAAGCTGCTGTACGACCTATTTCAGTCCTAGCTGATCATGAGGATGCAGAAAGAAATAGTGATCTGTCAGTGTTGTCACCAGAAATTCTCAACCCGAAATTGAAAAGAATCAATGCTGAATTAGATGTTTTACGTGACTCACCAGTAGTTTGTGTTTCTGAAGATGAAGATGTACAATTTGAATTGTTTACAAAAGAGCTTGAGAAGGATATTTTAGAATTACAAGAAACGTATTCATTTGTGTGTGGACAAACTAAAGATATTGATAATATAATCAGAAAAGAAGAAGAAATTCTGGACCAGAATAAAAGTGTATCGGAAATGCTTCAGAAGAAACTTCAAAATCCAGAGGAGGAGCATCCATCAGACAGTCGCAATGAGGACATCTATAAAAAAATACAAAAAGGGGAAAAGTATTTGAGGAAGGTCATGCAGAAGCTTGCATCATTTGTTGATAAACATTTTCCTTTACCGTCACAGGAGGTATTTTCAGAACAAATGAAAAAGTTAAGATCTGCGGACCGAAAATTTAAATTGCACGATATGATATCCTTGAAACAGATTTTAGAACATCTCATGAACAAATGTGTTGATGACCCAAGTGATCCTTATGTTACCATCGATCATCAGTTTTGGCCACCCTACATTGAACTGTTGGTCACATGTCAGATCGCACTTCGACATCCAGACAACAAAGACAGAATCAAATTATCCCCATATCATCTCTAATAGTTGCTTGGTTTTAGGTTCACCTGTAGACATGAATTGACTTGATCCATAGATTAAATAATATGATATCATTTTATTATAATGTCTTCAATAAACAGCTGTAATATTAGGTTTATTGACAGTCAATATTGACCACAAACAAGATTGTGGTATTAATATTTGTGAATATCATGAACATTATTTATTATGAATTTTTATGTTAATATGATTATATTTTACACTTTTTAAGTGATTCTATAAGTTGAGACAATTACAAATATGTTAATACCAAGACTTTTTGTGGATTAAATAGTAAACAGTTAAACTTGTATCTTTTAGAATATAAATCTTTAGCTTTCCGTCTGAAAATTTAAAAGAAGACATTTGTGTGTGAAACCATTAATGTCAAAGTTAAACTAATTCTCAATTATTTTTCCACCATTTCTTTTCAGTGTAAAACATTATAATTTAAGAGTTTAAATATGAGCAAGTTTGATTTTTACCTTTATAAAATATTAGAATTTGAATAATGTGGTTACAGATCAACTAGAAAGGGAATGTGCGATTAATCACTGATTTACTAAGATTAGAAATATTAATAATTGCTCATACTTGAGATCCATAAATTTAAAATAATTTATATTAGAATGTAATAGCAAGGGAAGTAACTCTAAGTAATGGACCTGAAAGTGACCATTTGCAGATCAGGGAAGGCCAAGGATTTATAAGTGAGAAGGATTCGTGTCTGTCTCTTTACATTACTAAGCACCACACGAGACGCCTATGAACCAGGAATAAAAACCGTTTTTCTCAACAAATACTTGCCTTATCGAGTCAAACGAAACACCATTGTAAAATTTATTAAATTTCACGACGTTTATTACTTGCTTTAAAGACGGAATACTTAGAGGATATGTCTTAAATTTTCGTTAAAAAAATCGACAGCTCATGAAATGACGGCACCGCTTCAGAAAGTAATACAGTAACCCTCGCACCCGCAAGCTACATCAAAGGCTGCGCCGGCGGATATCAAAGGAAAATCAGTCGTCGCCCAACGTCACGGTCAGTGCACAAACACAAAAGCGCCTGCCTTGGACTTCCCCAAAACCCAGTGTGACTTATCCTTCTCATATACGTCCTTGGGGAAGGCCAAGTGCTGGAATTGAATGCAAATATAATGGAAAAGAAACAGAACACAAGCTATATGTCAAATAAATATGCAGCTAAAAAAAAAGGAAAAAATAAAATAAATTGTTGAAGACAAGCTAGCTAAATATTATCATAATATCATTTTTCTTCACAAAAAATGTAATGTGATGATTGTGTAAAAATTAAGAGGTAAATTTCTTAAATTATTTATATAACAGAAAATACTGTCTGCAATATACATTATTCAACAATATGAATTTTGTACTCATATGTTTTAAAAATTGATCTGTGGAAATTAACATATATGCATGATCATGATCAATATATTGATATTGAATCACCTGGTATGATGAATCTTTATGCAACATCAGAAATGATTGGTTGTGTAATTTTCTAAGTTAATGAAATATTTGCTTTTGAACTAGGTTTCTGTATTTTTATCACATACACAGCATAATTACCTAGATACAAGCTGAGTATAGTTCACAATTAATATATAAAGAAGCCCATAGCTTGAATTGTACTTGTGCCATGCTTGTGACTCTAGCTGTGAAGAATTTGAATTTTTCTACAACAAGAAAGTTTATTTGTTAAGTCTTATTAAGCTTCCCCAATGGAGTGGGGAACTTATCATGTAGTTTGCTCCGTTTCTTATTCTTCTTTTTCCGCTGCAACTTTTTAATTGACCATTTTCTCGAAAACTATAAGTCGGATCGCCAAGAAATTTTCTGAGGTCATTTCTGGATACCTGCAGATGTGTAGAATGGTTTTTTTCATGTTCATTTTTTTCCGACCAGCATCCAGGATGGCTGCCACAGCCTTTCATTGTTCAAAATTGATCTGCTTATAGATATTTAACTGCTGGTCCAATTTGCCTGGAATTGGGTTCAATATGTAGTTTAAACCAGATTCTAAATTTTTAAAGTGAAAAATACCATAATTATGAGTAAGAAGACAAACTTTGTGACTGTTTCAAATTGTCTAAATTCCAGTAAGAGTTATCTTCCTTTATTCACTGGTCAGCAGGGATCTGTTTTAGGTCCAAAATCATTTTTGTTGTTTTTTCTAAGTTGTCTATCATACTGTTACTCGTGACATAAAACTAACTTGAGGTCATTTTTGGGGGCAACTTTTGCAGACCAGGAATCAAGATGGCTGCCACGGCATGCAATTGGTCAAAATTGAACAAAAAGTAACATGGTTGATACACAAATCTAATACAATTATAGGCATTGATGTGCCTAATATATTAGTAACTTTAAATGATGTGACTTTTCAAAAAACATTTTTCTCCTGCGAAATAAAATTTATTTACGTGTAAAACAATGTCACGTCATCATTCAGGGGAGGTGGCTCTTGTCAAATTAGGCTATGTGGAGATTGGGGTAACTTCATGTGACGGCAATGTCACAACTAGATCTTGTTTGATATTAAGGATGGCTCATTCAAAGATGTTACCCTAAATTTACTGATTAAGGGTAAATGCAGTGCTAAAGAAAAACTTAGTTAAGGATACTTATGTGCAAATAAGGAGGGGCATATTTGAGGATACCATGCAGTACTTTCGGTGTGGGAGGGAGGAGGTTTAGTTTTAAGGAATATATTGTACAAGGGAGATAATTATTGAGGATACTTAAAAAGTATGAGAGGGATTGTATGAGTATGTTAGGAAGAGGATTATTAAAAAATAAATACAGTCATAACACAACGAAAGGTTATAGCATTAATGTCAAATATTGAGTGATGCCCATTGTAGTTACGCTCAATTGATAAATAGTGCCTTTGTCTATACTTGTTGTACACATGTACATGTGTAGTTGTACACATGTACATGTTTATATGTGTATCAATAAGTAGCTCACATAGTGTTATACCCAGTGTTCAAGCTACATTGCATAGCTCTTGTATTAAAATGTGTTCATTAAGTCTTCAATCTCAATTACACAGTATACGCAGTTCTTAAATATGTTTAGATATGACCGCTTTTTGTAGTCTGTTTTTATACTAGTACTGTAACAGTAAAAGTAAAATATGAAAACTTTACAGCATTAGTGTGCTGTAAATTTCCTTCATGATATTGTTGTTTAATAAAGCATTTTCAGAATTTTTCAAATTTTTTGATTATTTTTTGCAGTTCAATTATATATTACAATACTTCAGCTGACTTACCACAATTTGCCATATATGGTATGGTTCCAACAACAATAAAAAAATTTCCACAAAGGAGTTTGTATAGTAATGGCATTAAAACATAAAATATAAGATTCCTGTAGTACTTTCCAAGAAATAAATGTAACAAACTTCATTTGTCAATTAAGATCTAAAATGGCCACAGCACCTGTCAACCAAGTTGTTTTCTGATTGATCAAAAAAATGCAATATTCAATTTCATTACTGGGACCCTGTGTTCTCCCTTAAGGATTTTTTCCTCCTGGTCCTAAGGACCGGCTGACCCAAAAAGTTACTGGTCCTGACTGAAAGTTACCGGTCCTTACAAAGTTACTATTCATCCTTGTAGTCTACATAATTAATAGCAAAGTAATAGTTTTACTTACAAAATATATCTGCATATCCAGATTAGTATTGAAGGCTATCAACAAAGTTTAATGAAAACCAGAATATTACGAAAATTTGTTTTGTACAATTTGAATTTCGGCCTTTTTACAATTCTACTGCCATCTTTGTTTTATATCTTCTATCTGGAAGTTGCCGGACAAAGGACAAGCTACATAGTAAAAATTGTCTGCCCGACTATAAAGTTGTCGGTTACGGGCAGACGGACAGGCGTTCATTTCAAACGCTGCTGGGACCTATGTTTCTTATCAAATTTCAGACATGTCCTTTCTGTAGTCAGCAATATCCAAGAAATAGATGGGATAAACTTCCACTGTCAAAATAATGGTTGTCCCAAAATGAGGTACCTGTATGTGCACCTATGGTCAAATGAGATCATGATCATTATGTTTGAGAAAGATCCATGAAAATAGCAATAAGGAATTTCAACTTTTCAAATTCCAAGATGGCTGTTTGTCGGCCATCTTTTGATCAGATTGGCCTATCTGAAAAGTAGTGGTATTACAAGAATTGTTTCTATAACAAAAGACCTAAAAGCCCACAAAAACTGAACAAAAACGTATTCATGTTTGGATGACATTTTAATCAATGAGGTTTTAGGTTCAATATTTTAACAATTCTAGTACATACAAACAAATTGCAGCGACACTTGAGAAAAATAATGAACGTCTAGTATTACTCATTACTGTTTCCCTTCCTTGATTACACGAGCTCATACATAAGTGGAAACCCAACATGTAAAGAAAATCTTCATAAGTGGTAACAACAGTAAAGTCTGTTATCAATGGTGACATGTACAGTATAAATGTACGTTACAAGTATCTGAGACAAAGTTCACTTACAATTACCGGTAGTTATCACACATGCAGTATCCATAGCTACAATTACTCATTTACTGACAATTACTTATTCATTATCAACAGTGAATTACACACATCTAGTATCCATGGTAAACAATTTTCAACACTGTATTAAAAGTTCAAGATTCAAAGGTAACAGGTATATTATTACAGAAATTTTGTACAATGTGTACAATATATATGGAGGTTTCGAGATCCGATTACGACGTGGGAAAGGTACAAATTACTGTTGATTAGTCGCACCGTCCGTTGATTATGACGTCATAAAATTCACGTTAAGTGATGGCGTCATAATCACCGGAAGGTGGTACTATGGCGGTAAATTGTACTTTACTCACGTGGTGATGGGATGTCGAAACCGCCATATTGAGGTTTTAAGTCATAAAGACAAACGCAAATGAGAAAGATTGTTTAGTTATTTCTTGCAGTTCTTTCAATAGAATGTTTTTGTATGCTCTCTCTCTCTCTCTCTCTCTCTTTTTCTCTCTCTCTCTCCTACTACCCTTATTTTCCTCCTTTACTTATTCTGTATATTATTTGGGTTTGATAAGTGACAAAAGTTAACAGGTGCCTGACCTTACATTTCACACTCAGACCAATACCACTCCGGCACTCGCATAATACTCTGTGTACAAAATCTGATTGATAGTTGTCATTTGAAAGTGATATGGAACCCTTATATACACAATTAAGGTTACATACCAGGATGAATTCAAAGAACAACAGTAGTGATATTTTCTTCTGAATATTCACAAATCAAATTATATTATAATTTATTGACATAATTATTGACATAGTCATACTATAATTAAACCTCACAAATAAATATTCAATATTTACTATGAACAGTATCACATCTTGAAACAATTTAGACAGGCAAATATTTGGAACTTTTCAATATTTACATCAACACATGATAGAACTGCTGGATGATTTTGGCGTAATAACCAACTATATACAATGTATATACTTCTTCTAGTCAGCACTTAAAATTGATCACAACAGCTAGTACATAACTGGTGTAGTGGAAAAGGAAACTACACTTCTGATGACTAAGAGTCCTCAGAAATGATATAAATAACCTTTTCTGCTACAACAATTCTGTCTTTGCATATTACAGAGTTATCTGCCCTTGCGGGTAGGTGTTGACTTTGGCATCATGTGATTGTGAGTGACCATGTCATATTTTTTGAAAAAATTGACGCAAGTTTTGCTCACAGGATAGTAACATCACAATCGATATCTTCCTGCAAGGGAGATTACTCTGTAATATGTAAAGACAGAATAGCTACGCATCAGCATACTGGTAAAATATACAAAAAGAAAAAAATCACAATGCACACAAAAATCTCCTTCATAAAGACATCTTTATCAAATGCAACAAACTTTGTAAATTGATATCAAACAACTATACATTCAGTAGGTTTTATCAAACACACACAAAATATGCTGTACAAAGAGAAAATACAGGTCCTTATCAAGAACTGGATTCATCACACATGGATTTTAGTCATGAAAACCCTACCAAGTTAAGATGTCACAAAACTTTTTTTTTTGCACATACAACATAACCGCAATAATTTTTGATTATCTTTCTCTGAGAACATGCTAACAACAACTTCTTACTTAAAACTTTGTGATTTTATCATTACAGATGTGGGACAATATTCCATCAACATATTTATACAGTATGTATTCTGTTTTCATTTGAAACATTTTTTCTAGCAAATTAAAAAAATTCAACAGATTCAAGAACAGTACCAAGTTATAGAACTGCTTAGTATATCATAATTATATATTATGCTTTCAGATCTCACATTAATAATCTCACCATCCATAGACAGCCAACATGATCACAAATAATCTCGCATCCCATAGACAGCCAACATGATCACAAATAATCTCGCATCCCATAGACAGCCGACATTATCACAAATAATCTCACATCCTATAAACAGACGACGTGATTACAAATAATCTCGCATCCCATAGACAGCCAACATGATCACAAATAATCTCGCATCCCATAGACAGTCAACATGATCACAAATAATCTCGCATACCATAGACAGCCGACGTGATCACAAATAATCTCACATCCCATAGACAGCCAACATGATCACAAATAATCTCACATCCCACAGACAGCCAACATGATCACAAGTAATCTCACATCCCATTTAGATAGCTCATTATAGATTCTTTATATACTGTAATCACAATAGAAGCAGTATTGCTTTTTTAACAATGCGAGGTATATGTTGTAACTTTAACCTCAGACAACAGAACACAGCTTATAACTTCAAAGTCATAGGTCATGATCACAGTCATATCATAGAGAAGTGTTCCGTTTTGATTTGAAGAACAAGTACAAGACAAAACATATAAAAGATGTAAGGTAAATGGATATAAAAATTTCTTGGTTTGAAAATTTCTTTCTTTATTTTTTTAAAGACATATAGAATGTCATCTTTAAATATTAATTTTATCGATATGATATCTTAGATTATCACAGGACCTAATTTTCACTAATTAAATACAACTAAGGTATAGAGGGCCTGTATTGCTCACCCGGCTTTTTAAGTCTGACCATATTTTCCGTTTCCCTATTTACTCAGGCCATATCCCTCCATACCTTGGGGACCTAGACTAAAAATTCTTTACTTGCTATAGCAGAGTTTCAAAGTATTCGCAACACATCACCCTATTGGGACCATCCCTACTAACCATGGGGGCCAGGCTCATGGTTTATATGAAATCAGTCCTTATTGGACCCAGCCCCTCTTGGCCTTTAGGGCACAAGTCTCATGGCTTAAAGAAAATTGATTCCCCTCCTTCTAATGGCACTTTCGGTAAGAGTTGGCAATAATTAACCCACTCAGTCATTTTCAACTGACGACTGAAGATGTGCCATGGCGTAAGTTCACAGGCCCTATATGTTTGAAGTATGGTAAGTCTTTAAAGTACAGACCATACCCTGCCCTCCTTGATCTAAATATAGCAACAATACTACAATAAACCTAATGTCAGTCAGAAGGGTGTTATAACCTAAACCCTTTTCATAGCAACTATGTTGCTTAGGAGACATGGTGTTCGTTGACAGGTGACACATACTTTCCATACACTCCATCTGCCATAGCCTGCTACTACCTTGGACAGATAGTCGCTCTATATTAACATGCAGTCAAACAAAGCACTGCTGGCGTTTGGCAACAAACATTGTCCCAAACTCGCCACCTGTCGTAGCACTGCTGTTACCTTGGTAACCCACTTTGTCCTAAACTCGCTGCCTTTCATAGCCTGCTGTTACCTTGGTAACAAACTTTGTCCTAAACTCCTCCTCCTGTCATAGCATTGCTGCGGCTTGGGCGACATATTCTGTCCCAAACAGACCTCTGCACTTCAGTGTGAACTCTTTTACCAGTTCTCTCACCTTCCTTTTATTCATTCTTTCCCTAAAATCATAAACGTTTGAAATTTTTTTTAATCATAAAGGATCGCTGAAGGTTACTAGGCATATTTACCTATCAATTAATTACATGAAAAACAAAAGAAACATATTTCAAATGGTTGTACAGTAGAAAAACTTAAAGATGCTCCACCGCCGGCAGATCATAAATGATATTCATCAATTGAACATTAATTGGTGTTTAATCGAGTATATATATGTCGAATTAACACAAAAAATAACATAAAATAATTCATTATGCCTTTGATGCATGCGCACTGAGTACTTTATTCCATATAGGATATAACGCCACAGATTTTTTTCGGGATGCAATTAATTATTTTTTATATTTTTAACTTGAAATAAAATTAGAAGCTCAAACTTTGCAATGGTGGTAATGGTGTTAAGTAAGTAACTTTTGTCACTGAAGAAAAAAATCGCCTGCTCCTGTTTTTGCTAGCGAAAATTTACCATTTGTCAGCGGTGGAGCATCTTTAAGAATTTCAAATTATGCATCATATGCTCAATCAGATGAGGTCCTATTTTCTCTTTGTAACACCAAAATGACGTTATAACAGAAAACAAATTAAAGTGTATACCTACCTTCCGATGTTTTTGACAAATACACCCTTTTCTCTTTGAAGCCTGCCCTACTACCCCAAGATGACGTTTTAACAGAAGGGAAATTAAAGTACATGTACCTCCCAATGTTTTTGACAAATACACCCTTTTCTCTTTGAAGCCTGCCCTACTACCCCAAGATGATGTTTTAACAGAAGGGAAATTAAAGTACACGTACCTCCCAATGTTTTTGACAAATACATCCTTTTCACTTTGTGACACCCGTGTGGAGGGATAGCCCTCTCGTTCCACCATCTCGTTCAGCCATTTGTTTAAATTCTGTCGGAAGTGTTTACTGAGTGTGAAAACGATGTCTGCTATGTGTTCTATAACACCTCGGGATCCTTCACCACCGATAGCCTGTAAATAACAACACATCTTCATTGTAAATTACAAACATTTTTACATTATTACATTTAGCCTTTTAAGCATTATGAAAATATTGTCAATGATGAAGTGCATTTCACATACCTCAAATACAACAAACTTTTTTCCCCAAGGTCTTTACATATCTGATTTAAAAAACTTTGTCAATAAAAAGTTACATAACCTTCATCCTCTATAATCCAGGGGTTCTGATCATTTAAGATCTCTATACCCCTGGATTATCTCATAGTAAAATTTGAGGCAACAGAACAGGTAATTTAGTCGTTTGATGAACGTGTGCATCAAAAGAATTGTATAATGGTACAAAGTAGTTGACTGTGTGGCTTTGATACTGGGCATAGCTCTCTCTGTAGTCTTCAACAGGAAATCTTTGCAGGCCTGTGATTGGTTCAGCTGTTTTCCACTGAGCTGCCTTCAATTTTACTATGAAATAGTCGTAGGGTATAGAGATCGTAAGTGATTGGAACCCCTGGAGTATCGAGGATGTATAACTTTAAACTATGTCCAAGGCAATGGAAATACCACAGAACTTTGTCCAAGACAATATTTATGAATGACATGCTCTTAGAATATTGTTCAAGATAATGTAATATTCAAGTGCTTTGTCCAATATCATGGACATACCCTTAGCACTTTGTACAATGACAATGTACATACCCTAAACATTTTGTCCAATGACAATGTACATACCCTTAACACTTTGTACAATGACAATATACATACCCTAAGTACTTTGTCCATAAGGACATGCCCTTCGGTTTCCACCACTTGCTTCATCACCGGACATTCTGGTGCATTACTGATAAACTCATTCTGAAGAACACAGAAAATTGTTATGTTGATATATATCTCCTCTATGTAGTCATTGAACACATTCATCACAGAACAGGTCAAAAGTACACACTTTTAATGAAGCATCTGATCAGTTATACAGTATCTATTATGAAGTGTTGGTGGCACATTCATTCCATCTAGTTCAGTAAACAGTAAACTTGAATCGATATATTACTTCACACATAGGGTTTGTATATGTTGTATTTTCATACTAATGAGTACCTGGTATTCAGAATTTAAACATTGCATTTGAATTTCAATCATATATATCTGGTTTGACTATTTCTGCTGGATACTTATCTTTTAATGAAATTGAAATGTTCTGGTCTTTGAATGACTTGATACTTGTCTTCACTAACCAAATACTGGTAAAATCTGCATAAAACTAGATCATCCTTCATAGTAGAGAAATCATTTAAATTATGACTGGCTTAATTTGTAATATACCCCCAACTTACAAGAAATGAGCAGGCTGACTTTACAGTGGTGTGTTCTGGTAAACATATTGCCTGGATTCCTGTAAAGAAAGCATAACACAATCACTGGAAGGAATTATTCTCCAGTTATATAAACAATGTAGATAAATTGTGGAGAATAACAAAGGAAATATTCAATGGAGATGCATCTATATGCCATTGGATATTTAACCAATTAGCTGAGTAACAAGGGTCACTTCACCCTTGCAAACCCAGTGACTAAACTTCACTAAGCTCTGGGTAAATATATAAAAGAGCGAATCCAACACGATAGTTCCTTCCAGTAAGCTGATTTTTAATCAGATAGTTGTTGACATGTTTCAACTCTAAGGGAGTCATCCTCAGACCCTCAGGTTCATTTACTTTCAATTACATTAAAAGACGAAACATGTCAATAACTATCTGATTAAAAAAATCAGCTTACTGGAAGGACCTACCGTGTTGGACTCGCTCTTTTATACATTTACCTGGATTACTAGTAAGGCCTTCTTTTGAACCACAGCTGGTTCCATCAAGAATTTCTACATTTTCCATAACCAAGGATGTTGCGCCTCCACCCCCTGTAGTGATTCTCACTAAGCTCTGTTTATAGACCGTAGGCTGTTTAAGATGGGTAACCGGCGATGGATTCACTTAAAATTCTCCAAATTCTGTTCCCCCCTTTAGATGACTACAAATATCCATAACAACATATGCCATCCTATATAAATGCATAAAATTTTATTCATTAAATGTTTAGAAATGATGAGCCTATATACCCTTATAAGCAGATCATGGAAATTTAAATATAAAACTGCTTTTGTATAAAGTTTCAAAACTATTAACCCACATAAATAACCAGCCATGCAGTGTTTAACAACAACGGTACTCACCTGCGTGGAACAGACCAGGAATGTTACAGGTACCATCAAACACAAGCTGTTTATTCTTCTTAAGAACCTGTAATACACCAAAAAATAACATACCTTAAAATGAGATCTTGATATTATATAATGAACTAGATCATCTTTGTCGTAATTCTCAGTCAAAAACTGATTACATTAAAATACATTGCTGTATTTTCTGAATTATAAGCTGATACGTTTTCCATGGAAATCTGGAGTGCAGGTTATATAATCTAGTGATACACAAGAAATAAATAGATCATTTTGCTACAATTACTGGCCAGAATTCAATATCACTTTAGAAATAGAATCAAGAATTGTTCTCACCTGAGCCATGAATGCCATAAAAGCTTCTATAACATCTGTGTAGTTATGGACACCTGAAATAGAGGGAAGTATTCAGATGTGTATCATATGACAAAATCCAGACTGGCCTTCAACACAATGACGAATGGGTAAACGATTATGCTGTGTATCACAAGGTACGTAGCCATGTGATACACATCGTTGAGATACAAAGGACATGATATGATATCAGCACGAGTCTTGGATAATTCAAACTTCTTTAAGAATCTGGTTGGTCAGCAAACATCTGCATAGTTAATCAAGTACTAGAAATATCAAACAATTTGTACGTTAAAACAAAAGATTTATAGTTTGTCAGATTGCTCCACCCCTCACCCCATAATTGCTGTTCACAACCCCTCTGAATCAATATATCTTTTAGCTGTCCACAACCTCTCTGAAATCAATATATCTTTCCCTGAGAACCCATGGGACCTGAAAATAACCTTTCCCTGCTATGGAAGTCTTCAACACTGAGAATGTCACAATTTTGTAATGGCAGTAATGTATCCTACCTTGTTGATAAAGCTGCAGCGTTTTTTCACTGAGAGCTGATAGCAGTACTCGGACCGTGGTGGAGAAAACAGCATCAGCAGCAAACATCAGGATCAACTGCAACAATTATATCATCAACCGTTTTACACATTATCGGTAAAATCACAATCATTTCCACAGCAATTACTACGTACTGTAAAATGTTGTTTTAAATTTAAGAATTATAAACTTCAAACTTCAATTACTCGAAACAAACTTTACCTTAAAGTCAAAAACGAACTTGAGTCAAAATTTTTAATATATAACATCCTGTATGTTACAAATAGAAATGATTTAAGTTATCAGGGCCTGGTTTACACATGCAGCCTTGAGACTCACTTGTTTAGCCAGATCTAGGATGGCAGCCTGAGGAACAACTTCATACATCTGTACCACCATTTGGGCGACACTCTGGGACATGGGCGCAAAGTCATCCATTAACGTCGTCAACGACCTCTTAAACAGATCACACACAGCCTGGCGAGGACAACATAAAAAAAACAATGTAAAAACAATCAGTGACAGTATGTACAGTATTTGATATGCATTAACATCACAACTGAACCTGTTATTATATATAAAAGCACTAAATGAGTTTCAAAATTTTACGGGTATATCACAGGGTATCACACCCATGTAATGTATAATTCTTTATCACTAAACTGGGCCGTCCAGCCATGTCATAAATATCGTTAGACACATGTGTAATCACACTATTATAAGTCAAATGTAGTTTTGACATCATAATCTATATATGAAGTTGCATAATTGTCTCAGTAGAGCTGAATTTCTGCAGTTTTATATAAAGATGAAATCTAAAGTTTTACTTATATTTCTATAAATTAAAGTTATGTGATAAATAGAATCTTACACTCTGGGCTAAATGATATGAAATTTATCAAATTTGCTAAATAATTTGATATGCCACTCACCTAATTTTGGCTCATGGCATATCAAATTATTGAATTTGTTTGATAAATTTCATATCACAAAGTCACACATGTAAGATCCTCTATGTATTAATATTTGGCTACTGATTGACAGATACAAGGCGAGATCCCCTTGTCTGGGGTGAGATCCCCTTGTCTGGGATGAGATCCCCTTGTCTGGTGTTATACAGTGAATGTCTTACCTCAATAATATTGGAATCACTGATCCATTTGGCCACAAGTTGGTGTATCACAGGTGCTACTTGTTGTAATATCACAAACACCTATCAACAAAGTGGTTAATTTATAATTCTATACCTAACCTAGGCTCTTTCCACACATTAATTGCTTAATTAGTTCAATATCTGAGCTTGACTCTATCCACCAAAGTTGTTTTAACAGACCAGAAGGCCCCATCTTATTAAAATGATCATCAATTTTCTTTTCAATCATGTACGCTTTTATACCAAAATAAAGCAAGAATCCTTTGTTTCAATTACTGCCATTTTATTGAAATTCTGGTTTTAAAAAAATGAATCCTGTCTTATCTGAAGTACAGGCGCCATGCACCTTGATAATTTTTAAATTCTATATACAATGTATCTAACAGGTTCTATATAGGGTTGCTTTTACAAAATCTGTTTTTGTCGAATGTGTTTGCCAAAACTAGAAATGATATAAATACATTTACGGAGTACCTCTAATCAACTACTATCACTTACAGGTTTTGGCTGGTTAGATTTCGGTTTTGGTGTGTTGACGTCGGCCATCTGACTGTTTTCCATTTCACGGTCAGTATCCAGGGAGGCAACCAACCAACTCACCATGTTCAGTTTTAGCAGTATATTATTCTTAATGGACGGGGAAGGCTGGGAAAAGATACATTAAAATATCATCTGTCTGAATAGGCTATGTTTCAGACTATTTAAGTATTCTGTTATAGTTATGTACGAAAAGGAATGTAAAAGCTTCACTACCTTCAAGCCTTTTGAGAAATTTTCAAAATAAATAGTGGTATCTTTCCAAAATATCTTTGGAAACAATTAACATGATTTAAAAAAAAAATATAACTTCAAATATCTGGAAAAATATTAATTTCCTTGCCTCTTTATTTATGAAACCAAAATAGGATTCAACAATTTCCTGTACAGATGCCTAATATTACTGTATATTTGTAAAATTTTGCGAGTGGTTTATTTTTGCTATATTTACGTTATCACTAAAATCCGCTAATTTCAAACATCAGCGAAATATTCGGAAATTCATTGACTTTCAAACGAAAAATAGAACAAAGAATAATTGAAATCAGTGAAATTTACTCTCCATGAGTATGTCTTGTATGAGAAACCATGAAATATCGACCCTGCAAGTCTAAACTGCTATACAGTAATTGCGACTGACCTCCAGTTTGACTAGCTCCTCTAGCTGGTGTATATGAGGAGTGAGGATGGTGTTCAAATACTGCAGGATTTCCTCAAACTTTAACACAGACAAAACTTGGCCAATACACGACATCAGACGTATACATTCTCTTGGCTGAAACAACGGAACAACAACAAGAAATGTCAAAATACATTTTTAAAAAAATGTGTCCGTTTAGTGTAACATTGGCAAAAAAAATAGAGTCGACAGGTCGGTCTTTTTTTGGTTTTTGTCTTTTACTCTAGAGTAATGGCCGGACCCAGGGTCCAAGATCTGAAATCCCGACTTTTAATATTTTTTGTAGAAAAGTGGGGGGGGGGGGGAAATTAGGGTTGATCGGGTTACCCTAAACAGACTTATTTTTTTGGCCAAAATAAGAGTCAAATCCAAAAACTTGAAAACTGCTTTCACTTTCTTGACTATTCAGTGATGCCTACAGCTTGTTAAGTGGGAAGTGGTGATGTAAATCAATAGTCAACATAATGTCATGATTGCAGAGTGTTTGTCAAACAATATTCAACAAAATGCTATTGTTAGTGTAGAAGAACTTAAAAAACAAAAACAAAAAAAACTCCCAAACTTATTATCAATATATGTATGTAATCTTCACCAAGTTTATTTTCTATGAGGAGCTATATAATAAAGGTCTGAAATCCATAACTTACACATATATATATGTATGTATTAAAATTTAACTGGATAGTAATGTTCTGTTTCATCTGATTAAAACTTACCTTCAAAATGCCACTCTCTAATGCTGTCTGTTCAAAAATAGAAATAAAACGATAAATTGAGCTGACAGTCTTTGTTTTTGATAAGAGTAGTTTAACAAGTATTTTTCACAAATAAGAAGATTTTAGTTACCAGTTACTCAAATAATTGGAACAAACCATACACAATCAAACCTCATGCAGTCAAGGTTGATTTAAACAAGGCCTTCACGTGATACAAGTTTGAGCTAACAAATTTCAACTGTAAGTTACAATCATTTTTGTATGAGCCACCATTTTATTATTCAAATTTTTAAGTTAAAGCTTTTATTTCAAGAAAGAAGGTTTTACCTGACTTGAGGTGAGTATCTGGTGGGCGTAGGGAGGCATGTGGTTTAGGTTCTCACGACTGACATCCTTCAGCGCCATGGTAGCAGCAGTAGCGGCTTCCGTGTTACATAGACCCTGTAGGATTAGCGGTATCACAGCACTTAAACTGCCAGGGTGACAGTTTATCCACTCTCCAAACGACCCTGAAAATAAACATATCAACCCCATAAATACACAAATCAAACCTGAAGGACAAAAATCAAAATGTCCCAAAAATACACTCAAAACAACCCAATAATATACACATGAAAATAACTTGTACAGAAAACTGTGACTCTCGGAACAATTCTGAAATACAAAAGTCAAAATAACTCAAAGTACTGGGGTATATCTCTCTGATTACAGTTTCAAAATTACTAAAGGCTAAAGTTGAGTTGGAATGGACCACAAAGCAGCCAGTGGAACAAATACATACTGATGTTTATACACGGATGTACAATTGTGTTGTGTCTCCTTGTGATAGATTGACTTAAGCTTACTTTATAGTTCAACCTTACTGAAACAATTCCAGAGGTTACTTTCACTGTTATTATGTCCACCTGTCCACTATGTCAAAGTGAAACTGATGCAAAATAAAAACTGACCAATCACATGTGTACAGGGATTTCTTTTGATGGTTACAAGGGGTGACTGCCCAGCTTCAAAGCCATACAGTGTACTGTTAATCAATTCTTTTGATTAACATCAAATGACTGACCTACATGTCTCATCTGTAGTTGCACACCGAGCCTCCAGTTTTGCTACAACATAGTCCAGGGGTGGATATAACAGCAGTGATAGTAACCCCTGGAATATTGAGGATGATTATAGCCAGGTAGATGAAACCAATATCTAATTTTATGTCTATGGTTGTAGATACTTACCAATCATGTAGAGAGCAGTGGACACAAACTTGATGTTGTTAAATGGAATTTTTGGCAGAATATTTAACACAGCAGGTAGATAGGACTCCTCTTCTAGGTCAACATTCTCAGCTACTGACCCAAACAGGAAAAATATTCCCTCTACAAGCTGAAATATGATAGCTTGCTGTTAAATCATTATATCATTATTTCTTTAAAACAAGGGGCCCAGAGGGCCTGTATCGCTCACCTGGTTTTTTTTTTAATAATTATCACAAAGACTGTTACAATTAGAAAAATTAGCAAAATTGACTCTAAAATTTGTTTAATTTTGAATCACAACCATATAATGATGCTATTGATACCATACAAATATGCTATCCAATACATAGGTTCAGAGAGTAAGTAATTTATATGAAAATAGTAGCCTAATGACCCTATAAGGATGCTACCATTGTATTATGATTGCTCTTCCAAGCTTAATTGCAGAGAAGAAGTCGTTTATATGATAACAGCCAAATTGATCCCTTTTGACCCCGCCCCTCAGCCCCTGGGGGGTCAGTCCCATCATTTGTACAATTTTGAATCCCCACCCTATAAGGATGCTACCATAGCTATGAGTGCTTTCCCATGCTTAGTTGCAGAGAAGAGGTTTTTTAGATGGAAATAGCCAAATTGACCCCTTTTGACCTCGCCCCTCAAGCCCCCAGGGGGTCAGCCCAATCATATGCACAATTTTGAATCACGCCCCTATAAGGATGTTACCATTGAATGATGAGCATAATCCCATGTTTAGTTGCAGAGAAGAAGTCGTTTATATGGAAATAGTCAAATTGACCACTTTTGACCCCGCCCCTCAGGCCCCAAGGGGTCAGCCCTATCATTTGCACAATTTTGAATCATGACCCTATAAGGATGCTACCATTGCATTATGGGTGCTATCCCATGCTTAGTTTCAGAGAAGAAGTCGTTTATATGGAAACAGCCAAACTGACTCCTTTTGACCCGTCCCTCAGGCCCCTGGGGGGCAGCCCCATCATTTGTACAATTTTGAATCCCCACCCTATAAGGATGCTACCATTGCATTATGGGTGCTCTGCCATGCTTAGTTTCAGAGAAGAAGTCATTTATATGGACATAGACAAATTGACCCCTTTTGGCCCCGCCCCTCAGGCCACTGGGGGGTCAGCCCCATCATTTGTACAATTTTCAGTTAGTAGCCCATAAGGATGCTATCAGTCAAATTTTGTTGAAATATGACCAGCGGTTACGGAGAAGAAGTCGATTGTTGATGGATGGACAAACGCACGGACGCCAGATTTTTCTCAAAAATTCTGAAAAATGGTAAAATTGAAAGACTTAAAATAATTATTTTCTCTTTTTTAAGTAAAATCAAAGTAGTTTTACCTGCCACCGAACTTCCTCCACTCTGGAATTTTCTACCATGGTGCGTAGCACACTACATAGGTGGCCTAACAATGGCTCACGCAGTATACTAAAGGAGTACATCTGTCAGAAAGGAGAAATAATAGTATCATTTAAGGAGTACATACGAATAGTCTCATTTAAGGTACATCTGTCAGAAAGTAGAAATACATGTAGTCTCATTTAAGGTACATCTGACAGAAAGGAGAAATAGTCTCATTTAAGGTACATCTGTCAGAAAGGAGAAATAGTCACATTTAATTAAGGAGTACATACAAATAGTCTCATTTAAGGTACATCTGTCAGAAATAATATCATTTATCAATGTTAACTATACAAATTATACTTGTATATGGAGGTCTGGACTTTGAACCAGGACTTTACATCATTTATCAACACATCTATAAATATGTAGTACATCTGTCAAACAGGGAATGGGACATGGGTTACATGTATACCTTTATTTATTTATAAAGAGCTGTATCATTTCTATAATACATATTTTATTGTTCGGGGAAAGATAATTGAAACCTTGGTACTAAAACTAAATCCCAACATCTCACAGTAAAAACACAAGTTATATATTTATATATGTACTGTAAACATTTTGATTTGGGGGCAACTGAATTCTGAAGCATTTTGAACAAGTTAGCACTATGATAAATTAGTTTTTTTTCAATAACTGTTATATATCAACTACGATAATTACAGAAAATACAATTAGAACAATCTCGTTTTAGTGCAAATTTTCCGGCACTAGAAGAACTAAAATGAAATTTCTGCTTATATACATGACAATAGTATATCCATATTATCATATGATGAGGAATCCAATATTATTTATCATCAAATAGTTCTCACCATGGTATCCCCAATGTCTTGTCTGTAACAGCGGAATTGTTCCTTCTCCTCTGAAACATTTAAAATTTGATCTATCAAAGGAAGAAGATTTCCTCCACAAGATGATTTTGATCCTACTTTTCTTATTAGGTTTATGGTTTGTGTATTGGAACTGTTACAATTCTTTTTTTTTACCCCTGGATGAACAATACAGAACTTTGGAATTTTTGCTACAATTTGTCATCAAGTTTTTCTACTATTTCTTCTTGTGACATGAAGAATGATTAAAATTCTGACAGAATTATCAGTATTATTCTATATAGACCTTAAGACATTAGTAATAATATACAAACATAGGAAAGACTGAAAACAGCATTACAAGGCTCTTTATTCTGATTATTTTATGACAAAAGATAGATTAAGAATTAACATGTGGAGTGACAAGTTAAAAGTCAAATCAGAAATTAGGGTGTCGGGTTACAAAAGAAGTTACATCATTCCCCCCTAAATTCCAAAATGGCCTATTCCTGCCTTTAAACTAGAAGAATCTAAATACGTCTTCAGGGTGAATAGGTTAATGCAATGTGTCATTACCTGCAGTCCAAGACTCGTACTCTTCATCTGTAGGATATTGCACTTTAACCAACAAAATTTCGATCAACGAAAAATAAATGGGTTGAAATATAGGTAACAGGAGTTGTTGACGTTCCTTCTCCGAGTCCAGGATATCATCCTTGAAAAACAACATGCCAAAATGGGTTCATTGTATGTGTTCACGTTTCAATAAAGAAATTGTCGACAAAGGCTTCAGATTTTATAATCCGTTAGTTTCTGAATAATCATGGAACTGTCTTATCAGAATATTGAATATGGCAGTTTTTCATTCTTTGTGACTCTATTCCTTTTAAGATTTAGCACATGATGTTTAAAATAACAGAGAAAATAATGAGAACTTGAAGTTGTTACACATGAAAGTGATGCCTCACCTGTAGCAGGTACCAGAATGTGAAAGACATGTCACTGGTCGTCTCGTCGACGGGGAAATGTCCAGGCAGGGAACAACACGACTGTAACAGTAATGCAGTCAACTTATCATAGGGGGCAACACGACTATAACAGCAAGGTATTCAAGTTTGTCATAGGTAGCAATACAGCTGTAATATTATAGTACAAATGTATCATGATTTTATCATGAGAGCAAACATTACAAACTATTGACAAATAGTGATTGTAACAAAAGAAGAGAAAATGTAGCGGCCAGACCAGGACTTGAGCCTGGGACCTCCAAACACTAGCCAGATGCTCTACCAAATACGTACCAACACCATCTGTATGAGATTCATCACAATATTGCGGCAGTTCTCGTTCTCACTGATGGAACACTCCAGTAACATTTTGGTGTGATTTTCTGCCAGAGCGATTACGATCTGGGCTATCCCGTTACACACATCCTGCAGTGTAATATAATGTTAGGTGATAGATTGTAATCACATAGAAATAATATGAATTTAAGGCAAAGCCTCAGAAGAGCGCAGCTACATACATGTAAAAGATTATAACATCATAACTTTATATTGCCTATATTTTTTCTACGAGATTAACAATAAAATATTTCACTGACATGCACATACTATATATATATCGATAGTTAGAAAGAATTCAAAATAATCCAAATGGAATAGTTCAATATACTTCAATCTTGTTTTTATCAGATGCAGATGCTATCAAAAATTACGCGCGAATCTGTGCCGTCATCTTTGGCGTCAGGTTTTGTGACGTCACTGCTGACGGTGCCGTGCGCTTGAGAACATGCACAGTTTATATTGGACCAGTACTTTTATTGCGTTGTCCTTGTATATGTGTAAATTAAAACCACTTACAGTAATTTTAAAACGTATACTGATAACACATTTAGTCTAGTACAGAAATTTCAAATCTCGTCGTGCTGATAACGAGAATTAAAACATGGCTGCCTACATGGAGGCGCGAGACTTTTCCCGCGGGACACAATTTCAAAGTCCAAGGGGTACAGGGATGTATTGGAATTTGTAAGCTCACACACGTGTTATGGTTAGTAGAGCTTCGCTCTACGCGGCCTTTGGCCGCGCAGAGAGCTGCGCTCTTATTAAACGAAAATTGAAATATCAAAACAGAAGATCCCTACTGTTATAAATTACCCAGAAACCCATTATATAAAGTTTTATACATTTACACAGTATAAGTACTTTGTCGCTCGGCTTTTCAGCTACTGAGACAATGTCAAGTACAGATTTCAATCTATTGTATGACAGTAACGTAGAATAAAGATTATATAAAGATGCTCAGGTCTCGTGTTCTGTCATCCCTGCTTCTACAGACTTTCACACCAGAAAGGATTCTACTAACCATATCAGGAGTCTCCACTGCTCGCTGGTACATGTCTTTTAACTGTAGTACAGAGGGAATCAACTTCTGTATCGTGTTAGGAAATCTATAAAAATAAACATGCAGACAAATATATATGTAGTTTTAGTCCCATTTTCAGTCAAATTTTCTTTGCATTCTAATAGAACAATGAGATCCTGAATGAAGGACCATAGTACCACAACAAAAAGGTAGGTTTAATACATAAAACACATTGTCATTAAAGTAACATTTTTCATATGACTTTGCATTTTAGCTTTTTCTATACATTATTTTTAACATCAAATATTTCAGAAGAAATGTTTATTTTATAATATTGTTTATCTCAAAAGAGTTGACAATTATGCTGATTGGTATTAACCCATTTCCCTGATGAATTTGGGATAAGGCCATGAAAATTCAATTTTGAAGAAAGAAATCTTCATATTTTAAAATTATTCAACATCAGGTTAAAAGCTAGTTTAATGCTTTAGAACTACCTGACCCCCAAACAGCAATTTTTTACCTGATCTTTTAAAAAACATAACATACCTGTGGCTATTTTTACCTGATTTTTGGACATACCTTTGGCTATATTTACCTGATCTTTTGACATACCGGTACCTGTGGCTATTTTTACCTGATATTTCGACATACCTGTGGCTATTTTTACCTGATATTTTAACAAACCTGTGGCTATTTTTACCTGATTTTTTATATACCTGTGGCTATTTTTACCTGATCTTTTGACATACCTGTGACTATTTTTACCTGATCTTTTTACATACCTTTGGCTATATTTACCTGATTTTTTGACATACCTGTGAGATTTTTACCTGATCTTTTGACATACCTGTGGCTATTTTTACCTGATCTTTGACATACCTGTGGCTATTTTTACCTGATATTTTTACATACCTGTGAGATTTTTACCTGATCTTTTGACATACCTGTGGCTATTTTTACCTGATCTTTTGACATACCTGTGGCTATTTTTACCTGATTTTTTGACATACCTGTGAGATCTTTACCTGATCTTTTGACATACCTGTGGCTATCTGGGTGTGAGAAGACGTTGACTAGAGAATCAACTGCTGTATCAAACAACTGACTGTTTTGTAATGCTGCAAACACCTGGATGATGACCTGCTGACTATCGATAGGTGGCACTCCAAACTCCACCCACGACGAGAAACATTTGAGAGCCTGCTCGAATATCTCTGGGGGTGAGCCTGGGGTCATCAATCCCTGAAGTAACGGCAACACTGTAACCCAGGAGGGAAAACAATTACTTTACAATTATGCTCCCTTTCATAACATCAAAGCTAACTTTAATTAGGGTAATTAATCACTATCTGAAGACAGTTTAGCTTCTTTATCTCAATTTAGCTAATAACTCAACAGTTCTCAGATATTAAAAATTTCTCTGCAAAATGTACATGCTAATGTCAAGTTCTTATTTATCTTTAATATTTGCTTCCTCCACATGTAAAAAAAATCTTCCACAGGAAAAAACCATCAACTTTCTATCTATAATGTAGAAAAGTGCCTCATCCAATGTGTTCTGTCTTTGAAAAAAGCTTTGAATAGCATGTTTAATTTTCACAAGATGAAATTGTAACCAATTATTCAATTTCCAATATGACATTACAACAAAAGATAACTAGTAAGATAACTGGTAAGTACCATGCTGAAGACTCTTTCCAAGCTCTGTTCTGAGGATGCCACGGCGGTATTCAGCAAGGTTGGCACTGAAAAACTGAAAAAGATTGATTCTATAATATATATATATATTTAACACCAATATAAAATAACAGATGCTGTGATATATATATTTACAAATATGAATTTTACCTTACTACTAAATTTTATAGATGAAATTCTAACTTAATTTTCACAGAAAAATGAAAATACATGCATAATGATAATTTTATACTGTAAACAAAAGAGATGGTAAACTACTCATCAGCATTCTTGGGAAAAAAAACACATAAATTTTTAGAAAAATACTCTTAATTAGTCATTGTAAATTTTTTTCCTTCAAAATCTGAGTTGTACACATTATAGATACTAAGGAGTCCTACCTCTTCTGGTAAGACACGTAGAGTCTCCAGTAACAGGTGGCATCGCTGTAAATTCTGAAAAAAAATCATAACTTTTTTTAATACAAGATGTCACAAGACAGGATGGAAAATTACTACACTGTACAATTATACTCCCCTTAAACATGTTATTACCAGAGGAAAACCCCCAATTTACCCATAACTTATCCTATTATGCTAAATGTCACAGTAGTTCTAACTAAATCAAAATTAACAGGCTTTCATGGTCATGGTTAACAAAAAAATAATTTGAAACAGCAAGAGCTACAATTATCACAGTATGTATGAATTATCTAATCTTACTTAATTCATTTTACTTACAGTGAGGTTTGGTATATCATGGTTAAAAGCAGGTTCATTTGTTGATAGAAAAAATTATTTAAGACAGGGATGCCACAGTATTGCATAACTCACCTTGGTCCTATGACAGGGATGTGATGACTGTTACTTACAGTGAGATTTGGTATGTCCTCCTGTTGAAACATATCGATCAGAGTCTTCAGTGGATCAGGCCAAGTCTCTGGTGTGGTGTGTAGGATCATGGACGATAACTGTGGGAAAGGAAATTTCTTATAACTAGGAAATATATAGACGATTAACTAGGGGGGGGGAGGAAATCTCTTATAACTAGGAAATATATAGATGATTAACTAGGGGGGGGGGGGGAAATCTCTTATAACTAGGAAATATATAGACAATAACTGGGGGAAAGGAAATCTCTTATAACTAGGACATACATAGACAATAACTGGGGGAAAGGCAATAACTAGGAAATATATAGACGATTACAGAGGGGGGGGGGAATCTCTTATAACTAGGAAATATATAGATGATAGAAGGGGGAAATTTAATTCCTAAGAGCATATAAACATGAAAAAAAAATTGATTTCTGAAAAAAAAAATCAAACAATTCAGCACCACTAGGGTTAAGATATTTCTTATAACAATCGCTTCTATTTATAATTTATCAGACTCCGTTTGTTTTGTTGGATAAATATGGATTAGGTTGCAACATCACATAATAATGCCATATTTCATCATAATAGGTTTTAATTTCAGAATTTAAGAACAGAGTATGAATAGTCTAAAGTAACATTCCAATTGATCTTTCCACTTCACCAGGTTGAGGCCTTAGGTAAAACAAATAGACATTTCGATATAATCAGGATTTTAGTCTTCAGATGTATTTTATCAAACCTACAGCCACACAAAGTCGTGTCAGAACAATCTTTGGTCCATTTCCGAAGTGAATGATTCTCTCCAGAAGCTGAGTTTTGAGTCCTTCATACTGATCCTCAGGGACTTCAAACCTGAATTACAAAAACACAACTGTTATCAAAACCATTCTTTATGGTTCCATTACTGATTTCAAAATATTCTTTTATCCACACAGATGATTTTTTTAAGTAGTATGGTTTGATTGCTTTACATATATATTTTACAGTCCGGGTCATTTAAGAATGTGTGAGGATTAGGAGGTAGAAGAAAGTTGGAATACCCAGAGTAAAACCATCAGCCTATGATCAGTATCTGAGAGGGCTAATAAAGATAATGCCTGTTAACAATTCCTTTCATGATAACATATCACAATGAACTATTCTGAAATGAAAAGTCTCTGAGCAACATGAGATTCAAACTTTTGACCCACAGGTGGAGGGTTTATTGGCAATACATGTACAATTATATACAGGAAATATTAATAAATTGAATACCATGGCCCCATTTTTGTACACAAAACACAAGAGATGCACTAATGATTTGTGTACTAAGATCAGAATTTATAACCTCAGCCATATATTTCCTGGTTAGTGGTTATCAGTTGGAGGTGGTGGATTTTGTTATAACTTCTTAGGTATCTTGCTTTTTTGTGATTACAAAAAAACCCATTTAGTTTAATTCTTTTTTGAGTTGACTCAATGTGAATACATATACTAAGGTGTCTGGTGATTCATCAAATGAATCCTATTCTGATTATTATATACCGTATTTGACCTAAAAAGGGCGCAGGGCGCAGATAACGGGTGATTTGGGCGCCCTTATTAAGTTCATTATTCCTAAAGTTATTTGAAACAGACTATAACCCAAAAGCTTGCAGCTAGTCAGTTGTCACTTCAAAGGGAACTGCCGCAAACTTGAAACGGACTATAGCGATTTTCCCCGCGAAAATCCTTTGATGTTTTCTAGCACGTGGACCCTGTTGTCTAGACAGAATACCAGAGTGAAAGGGAACGTGTCAACCTGTCAGCTGCCATGATGAACCAATGTTTAAAGGTTTTAATCAGAGTGATGTTGATGTTGCTCAAGTAGTTTATGAATGTGTACAATGTTAACATTGAGCTATCTGAAAGCAGCGACTCTAACAGTGATTATGGCTGACGACTACTACGACTGAGCCAGTCCAGGTCATTGACATTCAAACTATCTAATATCGGATATGTAAGTGGCTGTTATTCTATTCTGGTAATTGGATAGGAAATAAAATTCTAAAGAAAGGTAAGTGTGTTATTTATTAAAAAATGATACAAGATAGACAATGCAGCATTTTATAGCTGGACAATGCAGCATTTTATTTTCTAATGAAAAAAAAGGCAGGGGCGCCCTTATTACAGCAAGCACCCTCTTTAGGTCAAATACGGTATCTACATCTAAGTCTTCCTCACACAACTTACCAGTATCTTGATATTTTAACATGTAAAGTGTTGGCACCAAAATATTGCACTTCTGTATTCTGGAAACAAAACAAAAGACATAAATCAGAAGCACACATAAAGGCAAGCCCTTCTAAAGATAAAATAAATTCATTTTTCAGACTTAAAAAAAATCTATTATCATGTATTTTAACAATATTTACTAGTAAAGCTTAGGTAAATTCAACCAAATTAACAAGTAATTGGTTACTACTGGGGCAGTGAATACCTTATCTGTGCCGAGAAGTTCCCAGCAGAAGGACCAGGCATCAGGAGAGATCTGTGCGGCTGTCAGCCATTGGTGAACCTGGTGATGTAGGCATGCTGTCTGGTAAAACTGGAGCACCGCCTATGGTAAACGAAACTTTTATTAGTGTATACATTTTCACTGCAGCCCTATGAAGCTTTACCACGCACAGTTGGCATTCATCAGTCTATGAACTGTCATCTGCTTATGATGATGTCATTATAATTGTGATATCACAATTGTCGTGCCAGTGATCACAGAAGATGGCTGTTCAAATGACTGTTCCTTCTTTGATGATAATGAATTCTTTACAGATGCAAATTCTCTTCAGTCTTGTGATTTTATTATAAAATTGTTATCAAATGTAAATATAAGCATTGAACATCTTTCAGTTGGCATGTACAGCCAATATGAATGGCAACTGGACAGAACTGCAACTGGACAGAATTCCTCTGTACAGTGGTCATTCCATATTGGCTATGCATGCCAATTGAAAGAACATTCAATGCTGAAATAAAATTGCTAGTAATCTACTCTAAAACTGGAGCATGTTTGGTGCCTGTGGTATACGAAACATTTATCATATTATCATTAAGTCTTTGGTGTACAGCAAACATGGCTGAATGAAATTGCTCCTGGCAAGTTACTGGCAATCTACTCTAAAACTGGAGACCTGGACTTGGTTAATAGAAAATTTATCTGTACAGAAGATTAAAGGTTATCTAACAGTAGTTATCATATTTTCTTTACTTCATATAATAAGATGTTCATTTTTCTCAATTGTTCATATGATTTCTTAGATTTTTAGCAACAAGTCATCTTCAAATTTGTTTTGTTTAACCTCCTATTTTACATCATTTAAGGATATGCATGGCAGTTGGAAGCCAGAAAACCTTTAGAGAACCTAACTAGCAACAACCCCACAATCGAATTAAAACTCAAAAGTTATTGCACATTATTTACAAAAATAAAAAGACAAAGGTAGGAATGTCTCATCTACTTATAAGCACCAACTTAATCAACAGAAATCAAATTAATTACAAGAATAGAATGATCATCAAATATTTACCTGCTCAACAGCAGCAGCCTGGAAAGTCATTGTTTGTCAGTGTTGATACTCAATCTACACCATTGTCTAAAACCTGCACCTACAAAATAAACAGTATTATATTGGTGTTATGTATATATCTTTGTTCCTGAAATCATTTTAGCATTATTGACAGTTTTAACAATATATATATTTTTTTGATTACAACAATATTCTTTCTTCATCATTCAGTTTTATATAATGACAACAGAAGATAAAATGGAAAAAAATACTACACCACAGAGTACTTTTGGTATGGTCAGACAATTGCAAGATCTCAAAAACTGGATAGGACAAATTCTTGTGATAAATCCCTTTTCATTTTCCGTTTTTTTTTTTATAAACGTAATTATTTAAAGATGCTCCACCGCCGACAGAACATAAATGATATCCATCATTTGAACAATAATTGGTGTTTAATCGTGTATTTATATGTCTGATTAACACAAAAAAATATATAAAATAACTTATTTTGCCTTTGGTCCATGCACAATCAGTAGTTCATTCCATATAGGATATAGTGCCACAGAATTTTTTCGGGATGCAGTTAATTATTTTTTTAAATTTTAACTTGAAGTAAAATGAGAAACTCAAGCTTTTCAACGGTGGTAATGGTGTAAAGTAAATAACTTTTGTAACTGATGAAAAATACTAAATCGTCTGGTCCTGTTTTTGATAGTGAAAAAATGCCATTTGTCAGTGGTGGAGCATCTTTAAGATCGATATAAATTATTAAAAGCAACTGAAATATGTAAATTATATGTGGTATCATTTGCCATAAGCACATACATAACTGTGAAAATTAATTATACCATTATAAAAATGGTGAAGTAATAAATCTCAAATTTGATAATGTACATCTGCTATCCGGCCTACAGCATATACATTTTTATCCTGCAACTGTCCCACATACTGACCGATAACTATACTGCCGGATAAACTTGTGATTTATCCGTCAATATGAAATGCTTTGTCAGTCAATACGATCACGTAAATTTGTTCCATATCTGACGGATCTTTTTCTAACTTGACCCTGAACTTAAACCTTCCCGTGAATGAAACATCATTCAGTCCAATTAAACTGTGAGGTCACATGTACCGGAATGACGTCATTTTTACGATATCGAAAATCTTGTATTGTGTTGTTGTATTTTTCTTGGCTCCTAGCAAAGGTATGTATTGTAAATTAATTCTTAAATTAGGTATTTATTGTTTTTTGAGTATTTTCATTTTGTTTCAGTGTTATATCACACTGGACAGAATTACGGATTCTGTATGTGAATGCGCTAATTTATTTCCCAGCGCAGTAAAAAGGAGTACAGTCTCATTCGGTTAAATAAATGATTCTTTACCTCCGCATCAAAGAAGCATCTTGCTTCAAGTGAAACCAAGTAAATAAATGTCAACTTGCTTTTGTTTTGAATGTCAAAATAGTTGCAGAATAAACAGAATACATGGTTAGTATCTTACAGTACATGTTTTATTTTGGTGCTTGACACGGAAAGCCGAGATGACTTGACAAAGCCTCATCATCTTGGCATTCCTAAGTCTCTCTCCAAAATAAATCATGTATTGTAAAATACTAACCATGTATTCTCTATGTATATTAAAAAGGTTTACTCAGGGACCCACTAAGGGACCCAACTGAGTAGTCGTGATGGAACAGTAGTCTTAATTATGATGTGCGTATTCTATTGTACAGTCAGATTTCTGAATGTCTGGAGCTGCTGACGAATACTTCATTATGGTGTTGTTTAGTTAATGTGATGAGATGCAAACAATTAAATTTTCATACATTTAATATATAATACATATAATAATATACATTTGCATGTGCAGTTGGCAAAAGGTGGTACACTCTGATCCCACTTTACCAAAATACTGATAACTTTTATCAGTTTTTAATAACTCAAACATAGATGAAACGCAAAATTTTGATTTTTTTTTTTGGAAATTTCCTGGACAAAAACAAAGACAACTGGCACGTGGATCAGTAAGCACAAGATGTAAGACAGTATGACTTAACTCTCCTGTACTCGATACCAAAACTAGGTCTTGTGAAAAAATTATGGTTGATTGTCTCAACAACCAATAACTAGAACGTCCAAGTCTGGCATAAGGGCCATGGGATAATCGGGATGGCTATGTTATAAAAAGCATGAAATTATTTTACGCACAAGTTCGCGATCAAAATAACAATCTTACCAATCGGTTTTACATTCTATCAAAATTTCAAATATGGTTTGTGTATGGCTGTTAAAGACAAGATAATGATTATTACAAGCAATGTCTCAAAAAGGCAATCAATCACACAGAGCTTTCAGCAATTTGGCAACCATGATAGATCTCGTTCTCCCTTGAAGTCTCGTACAGGTGAGTTCATTTTATAATCAGTAAAATGTTGATATCATGTTTTTCTATCACACTGATCTGAAGAAACAATTGGTTACGTCAATGTGTCTTTTGGCGTCTATACAAAAGTTAAAAACCCTGTTGAATGAAATAAATCAATTACGAGCTAATTAATCTCACGTGATCATCTACGAGATTTCAAAATTGCAAGATGGCTGCCACCTATGGGAAGACGAGTGATTATGACCGGATCAAAAGAATGATGAATGTGCCTCGTCCATTCAGGAAATACATTTATTGTCAAATCATTACTGGATTTTTATTCATATACTTGTGGTATTCTTTTAATGGAGGTATGCTACTTCGTTTTAACAGATCACAAGTCTGTTTGTTTTGGTCGTTGGCAAGTTCCAACATCACCGGCATAAGACAACTCGACCAAATTATTTTACGCTTAAAAATGGGGGTCGAATTGACTTATATTTTGTTTTCGTTAAAGGTCTAAAACGACCATCTTTGAAATGTTTTTTTGATGGCAGGGAATTAATATAATTGCAAAGGAGGCAATTTAAATCCAACTTAAATCGAAAGATAAAAATACCTGCATCAAGTATGGGACACCTGAAAGGGTGATTATAATCCTGGGATCTGCCTCCAGACCGAACATCTACATGTATCTGTCAAAATGCCTAGGGCTGATGTCAGATTATCTCAGGCTTTATGTCTCTGAATCGATTGCATAGAGCAAAAGTCTGTCCTCGGGACATGTACATTTATTCTTTAGCAGCAGAATTCTGTTTTTGCATTTGGCATTTCGCGAACAGCATACATAGCAATTAACATTTAGCATAAAAAAAAGTTTATTAAGCATTTTGCAATTAGCATTAAACATGTCGCACCGGCTGTCCGAATGAGTTTGATATTTATATATAAGAATTGTTTGGTGAATATGCAGAAGGTAGCTTGAAACAGCATATATAAGGAACCATTTAAAGTCATTATTTAGATTACATGTCCCTGAGATAGCATATTTAACATCACAATATATTTTCTTTGTCGACTGAGTCAACTGTTTTATATATTTACTTCTGTTGATAGGACTGATTCCATGGTTCCTTCGTCACAATATCCCAGTCTTGAAGATGGGCCCAGACATAAACACGTTGTACTTCTTCCCTCACACATCTGATGATGGCAGCAGACTGAAATGGTATCATGGAGCAAACACTCCCACCCTCCTACAGCGGTCACTACAGAGTAAGGACACGTCATCCCTCCTTTATGCCCTTTCCAATTCACTTAGATATATGACTTTGTATTAACTTAATTCTGAAAGGCCGAAATGTTTGATATAGGAACTGTAATGACTAGCATGCTAAATTGAAGATCTCGGAAGTTTATGAAATTGATTGGCCTTTCCTTAATCAGGATCACAGGAGTAAGATATTTCATAACTATCAAAATCTTCTCGATAGTTTAAGAGATATGACCAAATTCAAGCAAGTCACATTCATCTATTTTACCATTTGGATTTTGTTTTTGTGAAATGTACAGTAGCTAGTAAGTCATTCATGTAGTTGGTGCAGATTCCAGCTATGATTAAGTCAATTCACATAGATTTCATGCCTAATATCAAAGTTTGGATAAAGGAGAAATACATATACTTTCTTTTCCATTGATTTTGTCATTAGTTTTGCTGTTGATTATTGAAGTGTAATACATGTGCTTTCTGTTGGTAGCTGACATTGACATGATTGAGGGAGATGTGATGTTAAAGGGCCAAGGTACCGACAGTCAAACCCTTCTCCCGGTGATGGGGGAACCTCTTGCCAAGAACAGCGGGGACATGCCATTTGAGGACTGGCTCACTACTATCACCCCCACGGGAAAGGGTATCAAAATTGATATTCAGAGTACTGATGCCATTGAAATCACACTTCAGACCCTCAAGAAACACAAAGCCAAGGTACAAATATATACTGTAAACCAGCTTATTTTAAAAAATGTTTCAACTACAAGAACAGTAAATCTACAGTAAAACACAGATAAGTCGGAGTCAGCGGATCAGGCAAAATATTCGACTAATCCGATGGTTTGATTCATTTGTGTTTTACTGTTCACAGAGGCATTGACGTCTAAGTTGTACTGACCGTACCGACTGTTTCAAGGTTGGCAATTTACACACACACATTGGTTTAAGATAGGCAATAAATAAATAACAGAAACATTTTTGATCAAACAAAAACGTTCGTTAGCATTGTTAAGGTTGATCAGTCATGTTTGGTCGGATCGGGACTTGACTTTTACCTGAGATAGCATGATGCCCGAATATTTGACACAAAAATTGAAATTTTGGTATATTTTAGAAGGAAGGGACTGCAAAATGTATTTGATTCACCTACAATATTCAATTCAACCGTGTTTAATTCATTCATGCTTTATTTACTTCGGTAATATAAAGAAAGAGAGAGAAAAAGTGATAAATTTCTCATATATTTTGAGTAACTGTCATTAAAGTGAATAGTCGGGCAAAGAAAACCAGTCTAAATGCGTTCATTGGCCTTCCAAAAGTTCTCACATATTAATACGACGGTCAAGTTCTCCTTAGTTTCCCAGGTCTGACCATTAAAGTAAAGAAAAGTTGAAAGCATTGAAAGCGAGGCTGCATGGAAATGTAACCACGGACATAGTGAGCTGGGAGGACGTTTCAGAATTTCCATACTTTAAATTAATTTCTTCGTACGCAGACAGATTTTGACGAGAGATTTTATTTTTCCATTTCATAATAAATTATACTGGATACATTCACACCATTTTTACCGACTTGAGCCATCCTTGCCCGACTGTTCACTTTAAATTTTTACCTGTGTTTTGTTCTTGTAGATACGTGTGCCCCTTTGGATCCATGCTAATATCTTCAAGGGTCCTTTGGGAGGTGAACCCCCAGTGGATGGAACCAGATTCATTAAACACGTCCAGCGTCTGTTCCCTCAATGTACTCTGTCACTAGGCTGGACCTCAGGGACCCACACTGACCTTAGTCTCGTCAGTTACACCTGGAAAATGGTGATCGATATGTACCACTTTGTTCACGAGCATGAACTTGAGCCACCCCTCGTGTTCACTGTTCGGGCATCCATGATGCACAACTCTGTGCCACAGATTAAATGGCTGACCGACAACACCAGAGCTTCCTTGTTAGTTTGGAATAGTCTTGGTGACAAAGTTGTCACTGAAGATTTTATGCATTTAGCTTTTAAGTTCCCACCTCACAATCTATATTTTGATCTTCAGGATAAACAGCTTAGTGAGTTTGTAGCAGAAAACCGACATGTTTCAAAAGACAAAGTCAATCCATTGGTACTTCAAAGAGAGACTGTTGTCTTCAAACCTGAGGCGTGGGTAAAAATGGGTCTTCATATTGAACAGCACTCAATTCTGCCAAGTGAAGAGGCTATCGTCCTCACTACAAAAACTGTCTACATCCTAACTAAGAATAAATACAAACCGAGAAGCATGCATGTGTTACACGGACGTGTCCAGTTTCTAAACATAAAGGATAAAGATGTTGTTGAGAAAGAAACAGGATTAAATATCTACATGAGACCTACAGGCTATGCTGATTTTGAAAACATTGTAGGTATCCGTTGTTTCATAGGGGTAGATGGGCTTCTCGAGATACAAGGAAGCAACTTAAAACGAGTGAAAGACTTCAAAAAGACCCATAGAATAACTGCAGGTACATCTAATTGTTTTCGATTTAGTATACAAGACACGGGTAATGAAATTGTGATGAAAGTGAATGTCCTACACAACTGTGAGACGTTGGAGAGTACTCGACGAGATGAGGACATACATGCTGAGTTTAAGGTTCCCATTCCAGCCAATGTCGGAATAGATCAACATCCATTTATACTCAAACTAGAGGATAGCAACCGATACGCTGTGCTAGACGAACTTTACGTTAAGTATAGTCAGTAGTTGGGCAATGTTAGGACAATCTGTTATAGTTGTTGTTAAATTTTCCAGATTATTTTCTAGCTATTTTTCCTTCTAAGTTGTTTAAGATTTTTGAGAAATGTTTTTTTTTTTTTACAGAAATGAATGAACTCAAAATAAATTTAACTCATTTTAAATTCTATTTATATAAATAAATTTTGTTATTGGAGATAAAGACGAATCAAAATATTTGGTAGAAATTACACTTTCAAGATAGACATTCTGATATATTGGATTTATATTCTCAGAAGACTTGTCGGTACGGTCAGAAAATAATCTGGTGGTTGAAGGTGAAGGGAGATAACTCATCTGCTTAATAGGAACAATAAGGTGAATATTCTGTGATTCATGGCGGGAAATATGTAAATAATGATAGAATGCTTAATTTGATAAATGAAATATAATTACCTCCCTGGTATGCTTTTATGTAGAATTATTTTCGTTTTCTATGAATTGATCATTGATAATCACAAATATCTATGGATTTAATCATAGTTTAAAATGGGTTGCTTAAAAAATCCCCTTATAACTCTAAATACAATGATACTCTACAAACTCTACAAAATTATTAGAATTAGAGTAAGAAATTTAGCTTCAATGTCGCATGCATTTTGTTGGTGCAATACATGAATTTTTTGTCTGAAACAATTATCATTTCCTTATTTCACTCGCATGTGTAATGTTTATCAGACATTGATACATGTGTTTATATACATAATGGCAGATTTGCTTCCTTATTAGATATCAGATATTGAATGTTATTGTTACATGTATATGTAAAGGCTGATATGCTCAAAAGAGATTGTCTGTACGAAACTAAAGCACTGGAAGCAAGTATTGGTTTGTTGATCTGAATCATTAATTGTTGTACATTTACATTTTAGCAAACCAGTGAATAATGTGTAAAACACCTACTCATTTGTAAATACAATTCTACACTTTTTACATCCATTTAATGGGAGAAATGAAGTCAACTGATGAACTGAAGAGAGTTACATCATACTTTGCCCTACCACATCTATAGATGTAGTTATCCACGTCATCTTGTTGATATTTACTCACTCATACGAGTGATTTGTTTAATGATAAGTAGGATATTTGTTATTATGGCAAGTTATTATTTGCTCTCACCATGTACATTCATTTGTTGTACATTTTTTTGTTTAAGTAAATTGAAGCATAATGTAACAAATTGCAAACAAAAGTGATTGGCAATTTCTCTTTTTGCTTTTGGCAGCTAGATTTCTCTTTCATTTTTTTTGTTTCGTCTTTGAATATTACTGTAGTTATTTGCTGTTGAAGTTACGAATTTGTTGTTTGACAACAAGCATAACGTCCTATTTGTCCTACAAACGACTGTTACAGTATTGCCTTAGCAATAATTACTTATCCTCAAGAGTAGATAACTCTGTATTGTTCTAAGACGGAATACATGTGTAGGGTTTATCAGTAGAACTGATAGCTGCGTTTGTTTCTTATTCCATGTCACATAAACCATTGCACAAGGTGTATAAGTGTCTTCCATTGTACAAAACTTTTTGAATATCATGTAAATTTTCACATTTTCCATTTGTAAATATTGTATTGATTTAATCAAAGATTCAAATGGTGGTCATTCAGTATATAATTGTACATAATGTAATTTGTTTTTGATTTTTTTTTCTATTTATACAGTACAAGGATTTCACACATTCCTTCATTTTTTAGGTAGATATTTCTCATGTTATACATATTTTCACTCTGCTTGTCCAAAGGACCTTAGAGCTTATGCCATGGAACAGTGTCCCTTAGTATATAAACTTTTAAAACCAAAAGTTTCCTTCTCCAAAACACATGAACAAATTATAATCAACCTTAGTCTGGAGTGTCCTTTGGTAACAGGAATGAAAAATTTGTTCATTTACTTGGGTCAGTACTCACTGCTCCTGAACAAGAAAATTACCTTACAATGGGAGCTGTAAAGATTGAATATTAATATTATTGTTACTTTAGAAATAATAAATGTAATGCATTAAACAAATTTTTCATATAAAGAAATGCATGGTTTAAACATCCAGAAATGTAAATATATATCTTGGAGAACAGGTCACCTCTTTAGAGAAACAATTTACTGTGAGTTTTTTTAAATCAGATTTTCATCAAAGCTATGTTTGTTTGAATGGGAGTTAACTTTGAAAATAACAATAAGACATATCATACCCTGGGTATAAAAATGATAAAATTTTTATGTTCAGAAAAATCAACTTAAGGATTGAAATTAACAAAACTAAAATCAATTTTAGACTTCAGTTTTTATCAGCAAGAAAGTATGAGTGTTTGTCAACATTTCCTGTCTAAATGACTTCAGCGCTATGGCACCTGCTAAACAGTTGTTGATCAGTATGGGCCTCGGGGCAGTGACACAACATTTCAGGGCCAAAATTAATAGCTTTCTGCATTGCATTCTTTTTAGTTGTCTCCTAACATATGATTTACTGATAAGCCTAAAGCATAAGTAGAGTATCAACTCCTGATCAAACTTAATCTTTTTGTCCCTGAAATTGCCCAATTGTTTGAAACATGGTTATTTGATCATACTTCACAAATTGTCATGGCATTACAGTAATTCAGTCTCATATGTAAGTAATGCATAGACTCTTTGTTGTTATCCTTAGACTTCCAAATCATTAGCAAAGAACAATTATATGAAATCAAGGTTAGTGAACTCAAATCAACCAAGACAAAAATAAAGTTTAAGAAAATGTACCAATATTAATATTTTTGTTACCCACATTCTTAATAGGTTCCATTTCATGTAAATTTATGAGGCTTATTCATATATCTATCACTTTTTTGTCACAATGGGCATATATACATGAACAGATTCCTTTGATGTAAATATATATGACATACATTTTTGTTTTAACCCTTTATATATATATATATCACATATCATGTCATTCATATCATATATTCCAGTTCATTTTACGAGCTGCTTTTACACAAGGAATTTACATATATGGAAATATACTTATTTCTTTTAAGAACTAGATCTATATTTACTTTACATTTACACATCCCAATTGATGTTGGAAACTCGTTATTTGTTATAATCCTGATATTTTGGGTATTCCGTTAACTTTTTCATATACCAACACTTTTATTCTGTACAAACAACAAAATTAATTAGAAACTGTTAACTATAACTTCGTGGTGACTTTCTTATGTGTTATGACATATAGAATTTCGCATCAGTTCTGTGCGTGTACAGGTGACTGACGCTGTTTGAGCGATTGATTGCTGAGAATTGAAATCACTCATGCAATACAGATGATATATATAATCACACACAAAATTATGAGTTTACAGTAATCAGTGTAAAACTCCAAACCATGTGTGTCTCATTGTAACAAAGGTAACGGAGAGATATAGCTAGGTTGTAATCTCCCAATGAATGTTGTGTCAGGGTGTCGCACTCAGTTGCTCATTAAGACATGTGTCACACAATGTTTCCTAATTGTTTAAAAACAAAAAAGAATACTAAATACAGTGTAACTTGCATAATGTATTTTCTAAATGATTTTGCCTTTTCGCTTGTAATCCTCTTTCATTATTCTTTCACATGTACAATTTCATTTTTGTTTTCAATTATATGTGTAGTGTTATCAATCATGTACCACAAATGTAATTAAGAGAAATTGTGATAATCTAGAAAAGATGAAATGCCATAATAAGATGATAATAAAGTTTTGATATTTTACATATTATCTCTCATAGTTGTTTTTATTGTCCACTAATGTTTGGCTTTGTGTACATGCTTGCTTAGGAAAATATCTTTTATAAAATTCTTGACCAATGCATATTTGACATCTTTGAAATCCTTCATTTCTTGTAGGAATGAAAGGATTAGTTCAAAGGACTATGTATGGCTTGGGCCCTTTTTGGCCTCCAAATTCAACAAATTTAGTGTTACAAGATTAAGCTATTGTCTCTGAAAGATTTAGTACATCCCGGATTTATTTACATGTAAGATGGTAGTTTTCTATTATTGACATGGTAACCATTCAAAATATGCATAATTAAGTGTGGAAAATTTGTCAATAGACCAAAATCTTGAACAAACTAAAGATTCTCCACCGCCAACAGAGCATAAATGATATTCATCATTTGAACACTAATTGGTGTTAAATTGTGTATATATATGCCTAATTAACACAAAAAATAACATAAAATAATTTATTTCGCCTTTGGTGCATGCGCAATCATTACTTCATTCTATATAGAATATAGTGCCACGGAATTTTTCCGGGATGCAATTAATTATTTTTCATGTTTTTAACTTGAAGTGAAATTACAAGCTTAAACTTTTCAATGGTGGTAATGGTGTAAAGTAAGTAACTTTTGTAACTGAAGAAAAATACTAAATCGTCTACTCCTGTTTAAATACCATTTGTCAGCGGTGGAGCATCTTTAAATCATACTGAGAATATGAAGGCACTCAAGATACATCTTCAGGAGAAATATAAATTTTGTTCAAGGATTTCTAGATGAAAAAAAATAAATAAAAAAAATAGGCGAATATGACCAAATAATCACATTAGCTTAATATAATTTATGCATAATTCCAATGGTTACTATATCAACTACAATGCAATGATACATAACTATCATACTATCATATCAGGGATGTACCCGGTACTAGATATTTGAAATTCAACAATTTAATCACTAAAATAACAGGTTAGAGAATTTGTCGGATTTAGGGTTCAAAAAGGGCCCAAATTGTAGAGTCTTTCGAACATTTGGGTCGGTAAACAAGGGTCTGGGCCAGAAGAGCGAGGCCAAATGAGGAAATTTTGCTGGAAAGAAAGTATTTGGTTTGTATTAACTCTGCACCATCCTTAACAGAAAAAGAATCAATTTTGTATAAATGAAGATAAACCACGATTTACATTCTTACAGTAACCAATGATATCTACATGAATGCCGACTAAATGATTAATCTGCAATGATTAATCTTGGATGTTAAAATTGATTTACTAAAGTGCTATACATTCTCAAACATAACAGAGAACAACAAACAGAGCAAAATTTATAACTTTTTTATTATTATTTCAAATAACTTTTTTATCTACTTTCTCAGTTCACAAATTTTTTGGGAATGAAAACATCACTTGTGATTTATGGATTCAATAAGAAAGATGAATTATTAAAGAATGGCTGTTTTTATATAATAAAATAAATACTTCATGACAGCTATAGATTTACAGTGTGATAAAATGACATTTTTCTTACAATGAAATGTAACATGATATTTCATAAAAAAGAGGCAGTTGGATGAAGTGTTGATAAAATATGCAGTATTTAACTTGTATGATTAACATGAACAGCAGCAGATTGACAACATAAACAACTCTATATTTACACTATAAAATAGGACAAAATCTAGGATGTGTTGACTATAACAATTATGCTAGGTTTCTTTCATGTCCACTGTTATCACAAACTCTCCCACAAGTACTTCATCAGGCTTTGCATCAGAAACATTCATCAAACTAAGAAAAATATCTTGCATTTTTTCCTTTTAAATTTTAATCTCCAATTTTGACCTGAAAGCCAGCTTTCCTGTGATGGCAATTTTTATATTGATAGTTTACGACTGAAGGGACACATGCCTGAAAAAACATTATCATGAATTGCGCTACCCATTCTCACATTTGATAATTTTAAACAAGAACTTGGACAATTATGATAATACAGACAGATTACAAATCATATTCACAACCAACAAATTATAAATGTATTCATGCAATCATCTTTTGTTTTGCGCAATGTTTGCAAATAAACAAAATCCTTTGGAAAAGCAAAGAGAAGTTTTCAAATAACATAATTTTCAACAGTCCATGAAATGAAAATAATCATATTTAGACGTTTGCTGTCAGCAAAACCTTTGGTAAATCTACCCTATTGCACAAATATTTTTTCTGTCAGTTGAACATTTGGCATTACAAGGACATAGTGTTCTCCCTTAAGGATTTTTTCCTGCTGGTCCTAAGGACCGGCTGACCCTAAAAGTTACTAGTCCTGACTGGAAATTACAATGTGATAATTTAACTTTGTAGTTTATATAATTAAAAAAAAGTACTTACAAAATTATCCGGATGAGTGTCGTGCACATGCTATCTCAACGATTAAAATTGATTGAAAACCAGAATATTATGAACATTTGTTTTGTACAGTTTGATCTTCAACCTTTCTACAATTCTGCTACTATTTTTTTGTTTTGTATATCCTTTATACATTTGACCAAAATTTGCATATCAAAAAATTGTCTGCCACACCATAAAGTTGCCGGTCATAGGTAGACAGACAAGTGTTAAATTACACCACTGAACGGACAATCAAATTTAACAATCTGTTGGACATTACAACATAAGCAGAGTTTATCAACTTTCTTAACAGTGCCAAAAACTTGAATCTGATCAACGCGACGTAGAATCAGCCCGGGTCACACCAAACTAAGGAATTTATCTCTTTCTCATGTTTATATGTAAATGAAAGACTTTTCAAGTCGAGAGTTTCCCCATATTTTTTTTATATTTTACTATCTTATTAAAACCATGTAAACAAACTAAAAATAACCTCCTCTGACAATCACATATAAAAAGTACCTAGACACAGAAAAGTGTAAATCTATAAAGGTAAGAATTAATCTGAACTCAAGAAGGCATAAAATCAGCATCATTCTAAGTCAAGTCTAAGTGGTTTTACTTCTGTAATAAACTGCACAGCTATCAAAAACTTCAGTCAATCTTTAGATTTGTGATTCTAATAAACTGAGAAAGTAGATAAATGTTGATTTATTTCTTTTATGGATATAATTTATCAAAGAATCGTTGCCAAATTTTCAAGAACTTATTGAACCGCATTAATTCTCTTTGCATTTAATCCTGTAGTTGAAGATATAAGCGAATCTTTCAGCACAAAAAGCATGTATCACAGACGTTTTCTATTACTGAAAGATACAAACACATTCATCTATCCTTTGACACTAGTCCCATACATCTTAAAACATGTAAACAAAACAAAAACATAAAAAAGGCATTAGCAATCCTCAAATCATTATTTGTCCAACCCTTTCACAAATGACATTGATATGCCATGAGATTCCTTCATATACCGAAAGTGTAAAATCAATGCTGATTACAATAAGATCTGAATAAACTATCAGTCAAATTTAGGGAAGGTTTTAAGTGAGACAAAGTTCAAAATAACATGATTTATTTTCCCAAATGGTCCTAACAGAAAATGTAAAAATCAGAAAATGCCACATTTTCGAGGACTACATCTGTCACATAGTTGAACGGTTATATCATTGTCTTCGGTGTATCAATATGCAATGTAGTTCTGGTTTTCTGAAAGACTGCAATAAAATGTTTTCTTACTAAGATTACTAAAACAATAGGAAGAATACTAAAAAATCAAAAATAAAAAACAATTTCCTTGATGCTTGAAACATATTTCCTTTAAAACAGCTTGATGTAAAATGGCTACCAAGTAGCATTCTTTCAAAAACGATATTGCCAAATCCTAAAGGTAAAACTTCATGCTATCCTTCGATTCAGGTTTTTTTTCTGTAAAGATCTCTTTAAACAGCCACATATCTTTGAAGAAATTATCCTTGGAAAGAAATTTGCATACAAGTCCAGTATGCAAGGTATTCTTCTTGCTTTGATACATCCGCACATCATTCACACGTCACTAAAACTCACTGAAGACTATAACACAAAATCGGGATCATCATCACTGTCATCCTCACTGTCACTTTTATATCGCCGCTTCCGTTTTTTGTGTTTCTTTCTGTCCCTAGATGATGAGGATGACGATGATTTCGGTGTAGATGAAAACGAACTGCTAAATGTACTAGATGAAGTCCTTGTTGCTGAGGGAGTGTTAATTTTAATTTTCTTCTTTTCAGATGTGCCATGTAGTAAATGGTGGTGTTTTGAAAGTCTTGATGAAAGTGAGTGATGATGCGTTGAATGCTGAAAAAGGGAGAGAAAATATGAACAACATGTTATCTAAAAATTACTGGTAACAGTCTACAGGAAAATTTACAATCCAGTTTATAATTTTCAAATTAACACTTTTCCAAATATGAAGAAATTAGCATTGTCAGCAACTGCTAGTGATTTCAAATACTCAAGTAGACTCAATAAGATTTTGCTGTTAGTAACTAGGAAATTTTACAGGTGGTTTCTGAGATTACAAGTTGCATTGAACTGTGAGGTGACAGGATAGGTTGAAAGTAGACAAAACCATACATACACATATGCATATATTTCTGACTGGCCTCACAGACGTTTATGGAGAAAGTGTATGTGACTTACATGTCCTGTATGATGTGTGGGCGGCGGCGGTGGATGGTGTGACTTGCTGGTCTCACTGGAAACTGCTTCTGTGTTGGTAGTGTCTGTGTTGTTAGGATTGTCCTCTGTGCCTTCCTTAGCCGCCTCACCTGCTGTGCCTGCAGGAGCATTGGCTGTACCTGCTGCATCCGGCTTGGCAGGGTTAGGGGTCCCGGTCTTACCTTCACCGTCACTCTCCTCGTCATCAGGAGGGTCTATACACAACATCAGCTCCTTGAACTAAAACAGGAATGTCAGAATTAAATCAGGTGGATGTACAATATCTAACTGTAAACAAAAATTACGTTTGACACACCCCCTTATTTAGACCTACCCTTCAGGTCAATGAGGGGTATCAATATTTACATATTTCTAAACTGCCATCCAATGCATGCTGACAATTTTAACAATTTTGCAGTATTGTCTTAACAAACAAATGGAGCTCTGCTCATAACTGTTTTCCATTTATGAACCTTAGTAAAATTTAACCCATCCCAATGATATTTTCGATGAATACAATTTACAATTCACAATTTACCAACAAAACGGACCAACGGCGACTAGCATAAAGTCCTCCATTTTCAAGTTTTTTTATTCAACTAATTCTTCATTTTCCATTCTAAATTTAACTTTTTGTGAAAAAACATCCTTCTACTGATTTCCTCTTATTTCTCATATTTCATTAAAAAGGTACATTATATTACAGGAGCAATATCATCTGTAAGACAGTTTCCAATATTTTCATATCTATGTTAATGTCAGAGCTGTGAAAAATGTCATCCTTGTGAAATTAACCAGCACTACTGTCATTCTTGTAGACTATGGGTGATTTGACGCTGTTTAAAAGACAACGTTAACTACAGTTGTGAATAAGGCAGGATCTTACCTCCAAGTAATCATTGACTAGTTTTGTTCGCACTTCAATGTCGTCTGAAGATTTTGGCGTTCCTTCTGCAAGCACTTCCAAGACAGTTTCTGGGTTAAACTTGACAAGAAACTTTCTTGCAACAGGCTTATCATATAATTTGGTTTCTGCAGGGGAGTAGTTGTGAATTTTGCTGAAATAATTAATTTTATGAAATGAAAGACATGGATATCTTTAATTTGATATACTGACATATATGTCAAAGTACTGTCCCCATCCAGTGTTCGAGGACTATTAAGCTCTTCCTCTGAAAGGAATGATTTAGATCATAGTGGTTTAATTTTAACACAAAAACTATTGAACCCAGCTCCTCTCCCCAGGAATTTATAAAAACACTCCCCCCATCCCCAAAAAATATTTCTTGCCATTTGTTTACTTGTAGATTTTTAAATGCCCTCAAGGCCAGGTGAGCTAATAATGAACCAGAAGGTTTGATTTTATATGCTCTTATTTACAGAAATTGACATTGAACAACTATTAGTAAAATGTATTTGCTTACCTGTCTGTAAAACCATAGAGTTCTTTCAAATGCTGCTTGAGATGGAGCAATAGGATACAGCCTTGTGAGAAGCGACAAATCTCTAGTAGGGGCTGAATACATTCAGGAAGGCGCTCTGAAAGTAGGATATTTTATTACCATGACTATCACTAACAGTCCGCAATACCACAGAGTCATCGCATATATAACCTGTCAATAACAAATTACTACCAGACCCTGATAATACTCTAAAGCTTAAATAGGATGTATCCAAATTGTTTAAATCTAAAGAACCAATAAAAGTCAGGATACCATCTTTCCATTTGGAGGTGCGACAACCATTATTAATTTGCAGCTAAATCACTCGAGAAGCAAAGTCTGTTCCAATACAGATAAGGATATTTATAACAAAGACTTCTATAAAAGCTCTTTTCCTTGAAATAAAACGAAGAGAGACTGGAATATCATCTGAGGATGAACCTTACCTAACAAAGCCTCTGGGTCATCATCTTCTTCCTCATCTATTGGTTTCTGTGTTCCATTCTGGTTGTTCACAAGACCCTACAAGGAGAAAACATACAACTTGTTATAAATTTAGTTAGGTAAAGGAACAATGTAAACCCAGCATTCTTGTGTGAGCAAATCTGGTATAATCAGGGACAGAATATTGATGAAGTTAAGGAAAGACCTTTTTAGAAACTCACAAATTTAGAAATTTCATGAATTAATTAGTAGAAATTGTGGAGAAATCCTGCAGCAGCAAATCATCTTTATGAACCATTTTTCCCCCTCGATAAATTTCTATATAGTCTGACAGGAGAATCTATATGTCAAGTATTTTAGAACATAAATATCTATATTTTGAAATAACTAAAACATTTTGTTTTCCTTTTGAATATACACATGCAGCGGGCAAATAAAGACTAATATCATAATGTCATTCATTACAAAAAAGGCAGAAGCAGACTGATTGAGCATTAAATGATAAAATAATAAACTGTACCCCATGGTTTTCTCTCTCACTGCCATACAGCTTCTAAAATAGAATGAAATTTGTAAGCAAAAAAATACAAACATGCAGGAAAACAAAATATCACATACGTAAGCTTTCATGAAATGCACATTTGAAAATTAAAGCAATCAAACCTGCATAAAAAAAACCTAACATTTTCAACAAAATTAACATTTTATTATTTTCCAAGTTTGCCTACAGTTTAGTATACCTTATACATGTATCATTATTTCCTGCCCACATTTTTGACAGTTTTAGTAAAGATGGTATTTTCATATACTATTTTTTGAATTCCAAAGGGATTAATGCTTTAAATCTCAATTATATATATTTCAGAGTAGCATTTGAAAGTAGAGGCTGTCCAAAATTGAACATACAATTAAATAATAAACTGAAGACTACGCAGATCTTACAAATTACTAAATGAATTGAATCTTTTTTTTAATGACTTTAACTATTCTCATACAAAGTTAAGCAACCTTTGTTGTGTAAATTGTTTTGATTTGAGTCAGTTGTTTTGATTTGGCCTTGCTTTGATTTGAGTCAGTTGTTTTGATTCGGCCATCTTTTTACCATAAAGAATAGGTGAACATAACAATATGATGACTTATATGGTCTATCTAAAGCAATATTGAGTCAGTTGTTTTGATTTGGCCTTGCTTTGATTTGAGTCAGTTGTTTTGATTTGGCCATCTTTTTACCATAAAGAATAGGTGAACATAACAATAGGATGACTCATATTGTCTATCTAAAGCAATATTGAGTCAGTTGTTTTGATTTGGCCATCTTTTTACCATAAAGAATAGGTGAACATAACAATAGGATGACTCATATTGTCTATCTAAAGCCATAACGGATAAAACATGCATTATAATATGAACAATAAATATCAATTTGATTAGATATCATTTAATAAATTTAAAGACAAAGCTAAGTATTTTTATTTAAGCTCACTAAAAGGACAGAAAACTGTATACACAAATAACTATCTCATGCAAGACATGAATGTACAAAATGAAAATTTTCCAAAAGATTTTTACACATGCACATATGTAACCTAAATATACCATAGAATGATTTGATTACTAAACATGTAATCAATATTTTGTGGAGGAGTAGAGTGTTTCCCAATCAGAATGTAAGATGAATCACCAACCTTTATCACTGAAATTAAAACATATTACGCCTTAAAACCATCCGTACTTAATCACTGAAATTTAAACACATCTACAGATTAACTCTACTCTTTAAATACTTGCCTCCCTGAACGACTGCAGCAGGTTGGATCCCGATACCGATACAATGATATCAATTTGGTGAATAATGAACAAAGGTTCATCCTGAGTTTGGTATGGGAAAAAGGACAAGTTGTCAGCTATATACACCTGTTCTGCTAACGAGATTTTCTGAAAACAGAATAAGGTTTGATAATATTACTATGAAGTAGAAATCCATTTTGTTCACATATTAGAAAATAGTTTTACTGAGTGATGAAAAATATTAGTTATATAATATAAATAGCAAATATCCAGCAAAAGAAGTACTTTCAAAAGATAAACAGACATAGAAGGTTAGATTATTTCAACAATCTGTCCTCATAAGTTTACCATTCATATGTCATAAATATTAAATCTAAGTTAAGAACAAGAGGCCCAAGAGGCCTTGATGGTCACCTGAGTGCTGATACAGAAGAGTATTGCAAAGTTTATTCAAATCTGTAAAAAGTATTTACGAACTAGAATAAACTTTAAAGTTGAACCATCGTATTATAATTTTTATTTTATGTTTTTCATTTTGATAGTTAGTGTATTATGTTACCAAACCTTATGCTTAAAATTCCAATTTGCTTTGCCAAGGTTAAACAACAAAACCAAACTAGAAGGCAGTCAGTGATTTTATAAATTTCACTATCTATATTAATCTATGAGGATTATTTGGTTCCATCAAACCTGTGAATTCAGAAGAAGATTTTTGAAATTTTAGCCATTTTGACCCATTTTGGCCCCGCCTCTCTGGCCTCTGGGGATCAGCCAGGACCAATATGGATATGGGGTTAAAATGCTATTTCAGGCTAATAATTCTAACCCAGTTTGACTCATTTCCTATTAAAACTAAGCAAATAATGTTAATAAATGTGTTTTTCCTATATAAACTATAGTAAATTTGACTCCCTCCCCAGGGGAAAATCTGAGATCCTTTGGCCATGAAATTCACACATTTTGTAAAGGGCCTTAAGACCTTCCAATCTATGAATAATAATGCTCAAAAATGTGTTTTCCAAATATAAACTATAGTAAACTTAACCCCCTCTTCAGGGGGAAAACCTGAAACCCCAGGATCATATAATTCACAATCTTTGTAGAGGGCCTTGAGAACTTTCTATCTATGAAGAATATTTGATTCTACCACATCTGTGAGTGGAGAAGAAGATATTTGAAATTTTAGCCAATTTTACCCCTTTTGGCCCCTGGGGCGTGGGGGTCAATTCATTCACAATTCTGATTGGTCTTATGGTGTCTCAGGTGACCTAAAAATCATAAAATTTAGGAAACTTACCGCAGAATCATCAAACAGGTTGAGGAGAGTTGTTAGAATAGCTCTGCGATGCGGTCGGTTGCTACGCAACACTGTATACAAATATGCATTGAGACTCTGTACATTTTCATCGGGAGATCTCATTCCACGAATGGGTTTGGAATGGTCATTCTGAAGGACTTGTTGAAGGCGGTAGGATAACTTCAGTCCGTGTAGTGACTTCATCTAAAACAAATAAGATTATTCACTGTAACATTTCAAGCCATACCCAACAGGTGAGATTTTATTTAAAGTGACAGCTTATATCATTGAAGTTGTTTTCAACTTTGTGTAACATAATTATGTATACATGTAGAGTTTGTTTGTTTGTTTGATTATATTAAAGTCCTATCAACAGCCAGGGTCATGTAAGGAAGGGCTCCCATGTATGTGGTGTGCAGCGTGTATGTAGTGTGCAATGAGTGTTATGAGAGACTGTGGTATGTTCGTGTTGTGGCTTCTTGTATGGAAGACAGGGCGGTTTTCGATTATGCAGTTTGACTGGTTGGACCTAGTTGTTTCTTTATGATTAATGACGGACCTGATGATTTTATATTGTTTTCAGACGAGCATTGACAAAGCCCTCACAGGTCTAATCAAAATGACTTTTAAAAACGGCCGAACCAGTTTTTCCAAATAAACGAAAACAGCCCAGTATTTCTTGTCTGACCTCCATGAAACAGACAGACAGAGCAGCACAATATACTGTATACACTATAGGGTTATTTCTACTTGTTTATAATTGTCAAGATATGGAGGGAACTAGGGCATATAAACGTTAACCTGTATGTGAGAAGCCGGGTTATTCATGAATACTTACATGTATGAAGCCTGGGTATTTCTTTTCAATTTCCTGTAGCTGCTGATCTGCTTTCACTCGTATTGATTGTTCAGAGTCTGTTCCAAAACTGATTAAATACGGTACACACTGAAATAAACAAAACATAATCTCAAGTGTAAATTACAAATCTAGCATAATCAAATAAAACATACCGGTACATATTCTCCAGTGTGAATTACAAATCTAGCATAACTGAATAAACAATACATATTCTCCAGTGTGAATTACAAATCTAGTATAATCAAATAAAACATACATATTCTCCAGTGTGAATTACAAATCTAGCATAACTGAATAAACAATACATATTCTCCGGTGTGAATTACAAATCTAACATAATTTTAGAAGATTCTGCGAAAGTAGACGCTCAAGTAATTCATGACAGAGTGTAATGTATATTAAGTACAGTCAAACCTGTCTATAACGACCACTGAAGGGGAGACAGAAAAACGGTCACTATAGACAGGTTGCCTTTATAGACAGGTTGGGGCTTTCGTGCCAACCAACGAGCCAGTAAATAAAACAGAATTATATTAATACAAAACACACCTGCTACTGGATGTTTATATATTTATTGCCATGCATTATTTAAGAAATAATTAATTGTGTCAATATATTTCCGTGATTTGTGTTCGTTTTATTTTAATGCAACCGGAAATTTTGATCATAACAAAATCAACTCGTTTTGATACATAGATTTTTTCAGCTATGAACATAATCATTACCTTATTACTGACATCACATGGCCTGGAATTATCTGTGAACGATTATTATCAGACAATGTATGCGTGCAATATTTTTTTACAACACATTCTCGCTGGCAAGTCGTATGTAATGTTGCCGTGTAACCAGTTTTGACGGATTAATCTCGGAACATGAAAGATCGA
>SAYR01052707.1:739626-780838 GCA_004382745.1 Argopecten irradians irradians | reverse complement strand
CTCAAAAAGGGGAAAAGAAAAAATTATTTTTTTTTTTTTTTTAAAAATATTGTTTTTCCAAGACAGAGCCATTGGGCAAAGCCTCACAGCCTGTATCATTAAACTTGAAATTCAAAAATGGACTTTTAGAAACGGCGAACCAGTTCTTCGAATAAACGAAAAACGGCCAATAATTCTTGTCTGATCCATGAAACAGACATGACAGAGCAGCACAATATACTGTATACACTATAGGTTATTTCCACTTGTTTATAATTGTCAGATATGGAGGGAACTAGGGCATATAAACATTAACCTGTATATGAGAAAGCCGGGTTTATTCATGAATACTTACATGTATGAAGCCTGGGGTATTCTTTTTCAATTTCCTGTAGCTGCTGATTCTGCTTTCACTCGTATTGATTGTTCAGAGTCTGTTCCAAAAATGATTAAATAGGGTAATCACTGAAATAAACAATACATATTCTCAAGTGTGAATTACAAATCTAGCATAATCAAATAAAATATACATATTCTCAAGTTGTGAATTACAATTAGCATAATCAAATAAAACATACATATTCTCCAGTGTGAATTACAAATCTAGCATAACTGAATAAACAATACATATTCTCAAGTGTGAATTACAAATCTAGCATAACTGAATAAACAATACATATTCTCAAGTGTGAATTACAAATCTAGCATAATCAAATAAAACATACATATTCTCCAGTGTGAATTACAAATCTAGCATAACTGAAATAACAATAATAAATCTTCAAGTGTGAATTACAAATCTAGCATGATCAAATAAAACATACATATTCTCCAGTGTGAATTAAAATCTAGCATAACTGAATAAACAATACATATTCTCCAGAGTGAATTACAAATCTAACATAATTTAAGAAGATTCTGCAAAAGTAGATGCTCAAATAATTTATGACTAAGTGTAATGTATATTAAGTAATTTATGACCTCAGTGCATGTATATATAAATTATTATTATAGACCGACAATGACACTTGGAATTTGTCAGATTTAGGATGGTACATAGATTGTGTTTTCTAGTTACCTGGACGGAATGTACGAGCCCTTGTCTGAGAAAAGGTTTATCACACAAGAGCTGCCATTCACTGGGACTGCGATTGAAGAAGGACTCCAGCACTTGTTTTAGGTAAGACTTTGGCAATCACTGTAACTGGCCATCCTGGTGTAAATAGATAAAATGATGAGGGATGTTAAATTCAGATAACACAGATCTAACAATGTCTTGAAAACAATTTCTAACAGCAGATCTAAATAATGCTCTTGATAACAATTATGATTTTAACAGATCTAAAATGCCTCTTGGAAACATTATTTTTTAACAGCAGATTAACAATGCTCTTGAAAACATTAATTTTTTTTAACAGAGCAACAATGATTAACTTTTAACATCATCAATGCTCCTGAAAACAATCATCTTTTAAAGATCTAACAATGCTCTTGAAAGCAATTACTTTTTTAGACACAGAGTCTAACCAATGCATCTTGAAACAATATATCTTAACAGATCTAACAATGCTCTTGAAAAATTATCTTTTTAAGCACAGATCTAACAATGCTCTTGAAACATTATTTTTTAAACCAGATCTAACAATGCTCTTGAAAACAATTATCTTTTAACACAGATTTAACAATGCTCTTGAAACAATAATATTTTCAACACAGATCTTACAATTCTCTGAAACAATTATTCTTTTAACACAGATCTAACAATTCTCTTGAAACATTATCTTTAACACAGATCTAACATGCTCTTGAAACAATAATCTTTTCAGACATGATCTTAACAATGCTCTTGAAACATAATTCTTTTTAACACAGATCTAACAATTCTCTTGAAGACGTTATCTAACAAGATCTAAAATGCTCCTCTTGAAACAATTATCTTTTTAACACAGATCTAACAATTCTCTTGAAACAATTATCTTTTTAACACAGATCTAACAATTCTCTTGAAACAATAATATTTTTAGCACGGATCTTACAATTCTCTTGAAACAATTATCTTTTTAACACAGATCTAACAATTCTCTTGAAACAATAATATTTTTAACACAGATCTAACAATTCTCTTGAAACAATTTGAAACAATAATATTTTCAACACAGATCTTACAATTCTCTTGAAACAATAATCTTTTTAACACAGATCTAACAATTCTCTTTTTAACACAGATCTAATAATTCTCTTGAAACAATAATCTTTTAAGTCTGATGGTCTAATGCTCTAATAAGATGGTCACACAGAGATTCAAATACAACCAGGAAAAGAGTTATTTCTGATCTAGTTCGTTCAACCCAACATTAAAACCTCTATTTGTTCCACGAGGGCTGCTTCACAATAATTGGTGTTTACAATTCAGTCCATTTCTTAGGTTCTTTACTCTACCAAATAGCGAGATATCTACAGGAATTGTGGAAACTATCATAGCATTATGTTCACACTTTTTTCTTCTTTGAAAACATTATGCTTCAAATGATAAGCTACGCAGACGGAAGATTATGGTACAATATTGAAGGAAAATGCAACAAAAACTAAATCAAGTTAAAGATAGCACCTACCCTGACTGAATATCATTCATTTCCTTCAAATCCTCCTCCTTTGAATGCTTCCTCCCTGTAACACAAACATTGAATCAACTGTAAAGCATATAATTTTGTGATTTTGCTTGAAAATTTATATTCAAAAATGTTTTCAATATGCCAATAATATTTTAAACTAATTTTTTTTTTGTCTTTTCTTCTATATCTTGTTTCAACTCTTCTTCTGACTTTTCTTTTTGAAGGACCTATGAACCGTGACAAGTTATTTGACTAATTTTTGTTATGTCAGTAATCTCCATACATGGTTAAAATCCACTTACATTCTGCATCTGCCTTTTGCATACGGACCTCTTCTTCTTGGAGGTAATACTGAAGATTTTTTAACACCTGTGAAATATAAGTGTTTTTTTATCCTCGTGTAAATACAGGCGAATATGCATGTGTATTTATATGGTTCACTGTCATGCTGTTTTAGACAACTGTAGTGCTGCCTAATAATCAAAATTAAAATTACATGAAATCTCAACAGCAACTGTAAATTACAAGCAATAGGACTCAATTTTTGCTGGCATTAAAAACAAGGAAGAAAGTTACCTGAACTTTTAATCGGACTGGAGTGAAGTCATTGGATAAAAAGTCGACATACAATGTTTTTGCCTTTGCACCAAGCATGAATTCATAATGCCGTACAAACAGAAACCCTGTAAAAAAGAAATGACACCATCACTTTCATACTACTTACAACATTGACAACCAGTTTCAAGTGTCTTTTTCATAGTCCAAAGTTGTTTATTAAATGATTTGTCTTCAAATTACAGAAAATTCCAGGCTCTCTGTTTATGTTTCAAGATTACAGAAAATTCCAGGCTCTTTGTTTATGTTTCATCAATGTGCAATACATTATACAAATACGAAAGATTTTTATTGCCAACAGTTTCAACTCTTCAGGTAAAAGCAGTTTCGTCAGTTGATAAAAAGTATGTAATCATCATTTTTATGAGAATCTTCCACTTTCTATGGGTTTTCTAGTTTTCAACAATCATCATTTCAATCAAATCTGTTATTTACCTAAACCAGTCAGAGCTTTTGTGCGCACTTCCTCATCTTCATGAAAGACAAAGTAGTGCAAAACATCATACACTTTGTCTTTCACTGACGTCTGTAAAACCAAATGAATAATCTTAAATTAATTTGAAGTTCATAAAATTCTTATACATTTGTTTTGCATACATAATTCTGTACCATAGGTTTAACCTTAACCTATTCAATTTCTGCATGCCTATAGATTCTATGAAAAGTCTTCATACAGTAAAAGTAACTATTCTAAAATTACAATCTTTGTTTCTTGCATCTATTTGAATTATAACAGCAACATAAGGATTGATGGAAGAAAATTTAATTGCATCATTTACCTTTGTTTCACCCATTTCACTGGAATCAAAATCAAAGTGTTTGCACAAAAGCCCGACTGTGAACAGGGACCTGAGGAGTGTTGGTCTTCTGACTTTCAGTGTGGCATTGTGTGGATCTTCTCTGTGGTCGGCCATTAGACGAGACAACACACCTGTGGGGACAATAAACCATTATACTAGAACAATAATACTTTGACAATAAACAATTATTCTGTGTAGAGGCAACACACATGTGGGACAACAAACAGTTATGTTATGTCATCTATTTTCACATTTTCTTATTTTTTTTTTTACAAAAATTGTGGCCAAAAAAGAAACTTATTCAGATGGTAAAAAAGACTGAGCAATACTATTACTAAGACTTTAAAGCAAAATTGAGCAAAATGCATTGAAATAGATATGACTAAGGATCACTATATATACTTATGTACAATAATACTTGTAGAAAAGCAAGAACAATCCAGCTGGCTGGGTGTACATTGTCAAGTTTAACAATGAAAATTCCTGCATTGAGTATTTTCCTACTTTTCTTTGCTTTTTTGAAAACCACAAATCTTGTTTCAAATGGTAAATCAACCACAAGTAATTTGCAAGAAACAGTTTCCACTAATTTTCTATGGATAATGGGACACTGGTACTAATGTTGGTGTAAAAGTGGAACATATGGTTTGTTCTGGTCATTTTCAACTTACCAAAGAACTTCTGGAAGCAGTCTTTGACTAAGGCATAATTGTGGCTAACATTATTTACAACAGCACCTAAACACCTAACACAACTTTGGAGCACCTGTAAGTAGAAGTGGTCAATGTCCATTGATGTGCTGACAACATTCAACATAGTTATCACAGATAGAATCCTTTTAGACCTTTATAAGCAGTACACAAAACTTATAATTATTCCAGGTAGAAGTCCTAGTGCAGACTCAAATTTCTCAAAACTAAAGTGAAAACTTCAGTTTTTCTCCTTATGTAACTTATATGAAATTAAAAACTTCAGTCAGTTTTGGACTTAAGTTTGTTTGGAGAAATTGAGGCCAGATTCAGTTCAAACAGAGTGGTCTTTTGACCTGACTCTCAGAAAGCATCAAACATTGAGTTCAAATTTACAAACCAATTTCACTATAATGTTAAAATGTAATTCAATTAGTTTTATTCCTTATACTGAATTTCTGTCTCTCAGAATGGAAACTCACCATCATGCCATGTTTAAGTATTAATTTGATCATGTCCTCCTCCAGCTGGGCAAGAAATGATTCACTGGGATGATCCATCAACGGCACCACCACCTCTAAGATCCTGGCCACATAGTGCAGTACAAGGAAGTCACCCTGTGTCTGTAACCAATATAGGTTTTTTTCCAATGTTAACGTGCGTCAATAAGCAATACATTAGATACTTTCAAAATAGGAATGACTGACTTACAATATCAATCAAATACAAACTTTTCATATTTTACAGCACTTGATGACCAGGTATAACAATATTTTATTGTGACACTTACACTACACTTGATGTCCAGGTATGGTTGTAATGTGGTGGCATGTTTGATCATCAGGTCTGGTTTGATCTTGCTGAATAGGAACAAAGTAGACAGACACGCTACAAGTCGCTGACTGCAACCCTTCACAGAGCCTACATCTGAAATAAAACATTCAACTAGAAATTTGCTTTCATGAGATACAGACTATGATGACCTAGCTACAGACACAACAAATTTCAGTACTATATCCTGAACAGTTACAACTATTATCCGAAAAAAGAATGGTCTAAAATGTCAACTTTTTGGCATTTGATGATCTTGCAAAGTTATGTAACAGCCATTCTCTGCACTTCAGATTTAGGTGATACAAATATACCATTTATGGTCCTCAACATTTGTGACTTGGACTAACATTGGCAGAGAAGTCAAAATCAAGAGAAGGAGTGATAAATTGTAAGTACAGTACATTTGCCTTCATTTGAAGGGGAGACATTATTATACATCACATATCAGCCATGTCTTTTTAAGCACTTATTCAACAATTGATACATAAAAATTCCATTTAGTTTTCAAATAATTTACAAATGGTAAGAGGTCTTACGTTTGCTTGCATATTAACTTGGAACTGAGGAGACTACATACCCACGCTGCTCTCCTCAATAGAGAGAACATTTTCTACTAAACAGTCCACAATCTGTTTACACGACGTCACAGCACTCTTGTTGTAGTTGCCTTCCTCATCTTTTTTCAAAAGCTAAAATCAAAGTTGCTCACGTTAGAAATATTTTCCTTACTGCTATGACAGAAGTTAATACATTTCATATATATCTGATGCCACTTAAAACATGGAATTGTTACAGATTTAACAAAAATAGAAAACATGGAAAACTTGATACCAATTTAATTTTTATTTGATCAATGAGCATACTTACATTTTCTAACAACTGCTCGAAGAACTCGAAGCCTGTATCTTTGCATGCTGCAACCTGTAGAAATAAAATATTCTTTTAAGTTTGTGAATAACATTACCAAGCACAAAAGGCAAAATTTGTATATATATCCTACACTTTCTATACAAGCACACTTTTTTTACACTTTTTTTTATAAAGAATATAACTTAATGAATAATCCACTAAAATGATAATGAATTCAGGAAAAATGCACTCCTGTTATAAATTTTGTTTGTTTTCTTTTTATAATGTCATCACAAAGCCGACGGACTACAAGATTATCAGAGCCAATACCTTACATGATTTTGTTTTAGTAGTATAGAACCCACCAAGGATAAAGTTCTCCCCTATACCAGTTGACTCTGTACAATTGTTTATGAAATAGAACCACTTACCACATCTGTGATATTCATCACTCTTTGGAGCAACTTTGAGGTATCTTTGTCTCGGGTACTAAGTGGAGTGAACCACATCGTCTGAAACACATCGTTCACGAGTTTCTGCAACAGGAAAAAAAATTAAAACAAAACTTACCTTCAAAATTCCCATTCCAAAAATATTTGGGACTTTATTTAATATAACCTTATATCCTATTAAGATCATGGGTCACCTACGAATATTCAAGGTTTTGATGAATGAAGGCCAGCGAAGCCAAAGACAAAATTCTGAAATATTTTAAGTGCCTAACTACTATCCCATACAGATCTACTTATGTCTAAGATGGTAAGATGTTTAAGGTGGTAAGACAAGTAAGAGATTGTTAGACACCATAATCACTTGGCCACTGTTGCCAGTCGAACAGAAGACACACACCAAACAATGGTTTGAGTCAAGCAGAAGTGAGAAACTTTTACCTTGATGCCTTCCTCATCATTAACTCGCCGTATCATCTTCACACACATTTCAGGAATTTTAGGGAAGTCACTCTGTTCTATACAAATATCTCTGAAGATCTTTATCACACGTTTTCGCACACTGATTCCTGTATCCTGGAAAAGGAAAGCAATTTTATATTTTAGATAATTCAAATAGATACACAGAATCTGTCATTTTCTGAATGACTGTCATATTCTAAATGTGTTTCATAAGAATGATTTCCAAATATACCAAAACTTAATCCTGTCAATCAACAGGCTTACTTTCATTATGTTCTCCAGACTCTATCTATAAACAGAGATGACAGACTTACCAGGATTCTGTCTGATAACATATCATAGTATTTGGGAATGAGATCTGGACGGATAAGGATGAATCTCCCCACTAATTCCACTGCTGCCTCTCGTACCATTGTAGACTGATCAAGGAACCGACCATGGACACCTTTTTGCATGTCCGTCTGTTAACAAAAAGTGTTCAATAAAATCATGAGTTAAAAAGATTGGATTGTCAAGATTTTTTTCTGCACTTCTTGAGTTTACACCACTTTAAATTTTATTGATGAAGCTTCAACTTCAACAAACATTCCAATTATTTTTCTGCTTGTAATGCTTTTGACTGTAAGTTAATGGGAGTCTGCAAAGTTTTCAAATATGTCTACCTTAAGTAAAGACCTCAACTTTAAGAATCGATATAATTATTTCATAGTATACATGTTTGATTAAAACTGGATTTTGTTGTTGTTGTAGACTTACCCTGGCCAGAATACCCGGATCTGACTCCACCACAGCTGTCAAACATTTCATTGCCTTTGTTCGCACAGCCACTGCTGTTTCACTAAGTACCCGCAAAATCTGAAACATGAAAATATTTTAGGAAGCCTGATTTTAAGGGCAAAACTAAGAAAGATATTTCATAAATAAGCTCTTTCTGTCAAACATAAATTATATATGTACCTATAGATATTAGTACTTTATTGTGGATTTGTTGGTTCCATGGAATAGGCATTATATTATTCCCTTTCTACACTGTTATTTACAAGAGGTTCTTGAATAAATTCAATCCTCTCAGAAATGCCTATTATAAAATCAGGATTTTTTTTTTTTGAAACTAATTAGACTCACCTGTGTCAAATAAATATCAAAACTTTGTGCAAATGGGCGTTTTGAGGATAGATATCTTGCTATTAAACAAGCACTGTCATGTTCTAGGTTGCTGGGTGGAGGTCTGAAACAGAATGGTTATTACAAATGATAAGATTATACATTTATACTTGATTCTCGTATGCCAATGAATACAATATAATGGTTATTAGGGAAAATTGATCTCAAACAGAAGAGTCATATAGCACTTGCTATGAAACTACATGTGATACTGTAACAAATACTGAAGTAAAACAACCAAGAAAGATTATGAACAGAGGTCAGGTGACCTGAGAGGAGTTATAGACAGGTCAGTGAACAGCCAAACTCTACTCAATTGTTCTAGATATCTCAGAACAACAATTCTGTCATTAGATTGGCATTACCTTCCTGATTTATGTGCCAGCATTGTATGTTCCACTTGTGTCAGAAGGAAATTTTTCCGCCTCTCTGTGTTTTGAAGGACTTCTGTTGTCATTTCTGCTTCTGTCTCATCAAATTCATCATGAGCAGCCTCAGATTTCTCAGCTTCCATGCTTGCATCTCTGTACCACTGAGCAATATAGAACTGACAAGCAAACTGAAAAGGAATTGAATTTTCTGATTTCATTCATATCTAAGAGTACATTTTAGAAAGCTTTATATCTCAAGATAATGTGACTTTTGTATTATGGAAAAAGGTGTATCCTGTAGGATGATAAAAGGATTGTGTATTACACTACCATACTGTTATCAATAAAACAGTATCAGTATTTCAACTATATCGATACCGAGTATATATTGGTATCAAGTTCATGTACCCAAGCCTAATAGGCTTGATAACGTTTAATTCTAACAACTTTTTTGTTAAAAATTTCACTAAGTCTGCCAGATTTGTTAGGTTTAAGACTTACCCAATATGACGGTTCACTTTCACTATTGTAAGTGAGATATGCCAACATGGCTTTCTGTAAGCTTTGAGTCTGATCCTCAGCTGAATCATTTGCACCTTCAGGCTGAAACAATTTACAAGGAATAGAAATACATTATAATAATTGTTTACCTAATAAAAACAAAGCAATGGTGTTAACTTCATTTCATCAAGAAGCAGAAGCTGCATTAGCTGTCAAAGCTTTTAATTCCAATTCAATAAGACTGTATGTAAAATATCTCTTCACAGAATAGTATTATATGGTTCAATGTGAAGCCTTTTAGTAGTTTTAGATAAATCAAATAACTCCATTAATGTACACCATCCAATCCCTCAGTGCAAAATTTGATTTCCTAGTGACTATGTACTTCTTTTGCAGTCAAACTTACCCCAGGTGAAGTCTTGCCTCCCCGTGAGGATCGCCGTGGTGCTTCATCATCGCTATCTACTTCATTAACCTGTAAACACAATAACAATATAAAATATAAATTCAGGGTTTGACAACTACAAACCTCCGATAAAATACCATCCAATCACCAGTCCACTTATACAAATCGCCCAATGAGTTATATATCTTACCTTTGCAACAATCTCGTCTATGGATTCCTGGTTCAGTTGACTAGACACAGCATCTTTCCGTAACCTGGATGCTACAATACCTAGGTATTCTAAAGACGCAACCCTGAGAGACATATCTACTGATTTATTGCTGAACTGTTTTACCTGTGGAATACAAATCCATTGGATTAATTAGTGAAATATTGGTAAAGACCCTGATGTTTCTATAAAAGACAAATGTCCATACAAATCCCTTGAGCTCTGTTAGTTTTCCCCATAACCTGATTATTACAGCTTCTATTGCTGAGAAAACTTTCGTGATTATCTTCTTACCATTAATCTAGAACTCATAATATTAAGACATTAGAAGATCTATGGCATAAGACAGACATTGAATTTAAAATCATTATCTTAAATCTTCAGATAAAGTTCTTACCAGGATTCTGCCGAGGAGACTAAGCATAAGCTCTGATGATGGCCATTCTGGTTTGTTGACTGTGGCGAGGAGATCTTGGACAAAATTTTCAAACAAAGGCCTATAATCTTCCTCGCCTTTCACTGTGCACCTGTAAAATAAATATAGACATTAAATACATGAATTCATCCAGCATCATACTTGATTTAGCCATTAAGATCATTTATAAATATAATGTTTACTTTTGTCTGATTGCAGTATAGTCATACATATTACAATAAATTTTATATTACATTAAAAACAATTTGCAGGAACAAATTAGAATCTGCTTACCCTAAAGATTCCACCATGGGATCAAGAGATGTATTAAAACAAAGATACAGCTTAAACTTACTTTTTTAAGAACACTGAAAGGAAGTTGTATCCTGTTCTCATGGCATTCTCGAAGGACGTGACAATTAAAACATCTTGTTCATTCTGAAAAGTGAAGATGTTCGAAGTGTTAGGTTAATGTTAATCTATGGACATAACAATAAGGAAAGACATGAAAATTTCTAAAATAAGATTATTTCAAAAATATTGGATTCTGCACAGATAATTATTATCATTGCTCTTACCTCTGGTTTTTTCTTCTTTTGATTTTGGTGTCTTCCTTTGGAGGATGAAGAGGACACAGCTGGCTCCTCCTCCACCAATGGTTCTGGTCCGGAGTTTGTCTGTGAGGGCAGCTTGATCACACACTGTATCAGCTGGAGAGCCAATGCTGTTACCATTTGTATTGACTCTTCAGAGTTCAACCTGGAAACGTCACAAGGAATAAGGAAAATAAGGCATTACTTTGAATATTATGAGAGCAAAATTATGCTGAATTATGAAATTTTGTAGTAGTGATGATGTGATTTTTTTTTTTTCAAAATGTAAATTTTTTTACACTTTGAAAACAAGTTAACTAGCTTTCTGTATTTGATTATCTCTGTAGTTCTAAAATTGTATTATTACAAAGATCAAAGGCTGACTATCTCAAGTTCATAATGAAACTGAGGTGCAAGTCCAAACACAGTGCATGTCTTTAATCTGATAAAATTTTTGTGTTATAATGTACCTATAGTTCCTGAGATTTCTTTTGCTTGATGGCAGCCTCGCCAGACTGGCAAATATGTCCTCTAGTATAAGCTGCCTATGTTTTTCATAGTGGGTGAAGATCTGAAAGATAAAAATGCACTAAAATCATATATGAAAGTTAATGTCCCATTTCCAATTACTTATTACAAAACTGAGCTAGAATTAGATATCGAAACATAAATCATTACACAATCTTATTCAAATTTTGTTGTCATTATTGAAATTGAATTGATAGGTTAGTTTTCTGAAGAAAAAATTGAAATTACTGCATGAGTAGGTAAAATGTTTTATGGCTGTGAGATGCTTATAACATTTTGTTGCATACTCAATTCATCATATGGAATCATCCAATAAATACTAACACGAACAAAGCATTCCACTTGAAAATGTGCGAAAATAAATTGAATACTGGGAAATACTGGCGTTTTCTAATTTTCTTCAAATGTAAAAAAGGAAAAATTTATGTCTCATGAGATAATTCAACCATGCCTTTGGCTAAGCTGAGTTAACAGGAACTTACCGTCGTAACCAGTTTCATTGCATTCAATTGTAGCTCACTTATATTCTCCACAAAGAATGGGGACACTCCCAACGTTGACACCTGAAGAAAAAGAACAGAAATCTCAATATGTCAGTCAGACTTAGACAATAGAAATCACTGCAAGTTTTAAATGAAAACAGCATGTAATACAAGGAAAATGTACTCATGCAAAAATGTGCCTATCAGATATGAGCTCAACCTTCATCAAAATACAGAACTTGATGCTTTTATTTACCTTTGAATTACGTTAATTCAATATATTCATTGTTTCAGGAGACTGACAACCTGTTTAGCAATTTTTGTCTTTAAAGTTTTGTGTAAAATATAATTTTACTTCAATATCGACACTAGTCTGTATTTCTGGTTTACAGACCTGTAATATGGTGGTGTCCGTCATTTCTTGGATGTCAATCAGTTGTCCCAGGTTGTCCACCAAGTCTGCCATTTTATTGTAGAGATTGATAGTTGACTTGTGTTTCACCTGCCCTGCCCTGGCTCGTTTTAACTTTGAACTGGTATGGTAGCCATCTGCCATGTAAAGGACAAAAATATTGTTTGTTTCTTCAGTGCAATATTTTGTATGGATATATGTTTTCCTTTTGAAACATTTTACTTCTTTCTGTAGAAAATGCACCCAGAGTAACACATTCTCAAGGAACCTTCATCATGAATATTGTATCCCCCCCTGCAGTTTTTCATTTTTATCTTTTACATTTTTGAAGTGGAATACCTATTATAAAATTACATATGATTCTAACAAATCTAATACTAACATTACACTATACAATTCTATCAAATCTAGTATTCAGAGTTCTATAATTACTTACATTTCTTCGGATCAATTTTGTATACAGGGTCTTCAGTGTTCTATAATAACTTACCTTTCTTCGGATCGATTTTGTATACAGGGTCATACTCTGGGTAAATCGTATTCTGTAGCTGAAATTTCCCGTATAGTATGACCCTTTCAATAACATCCTCCAAGTATACGTTTTTGGGCATTTCCTTGGAAGTCATGATGTACAAGGCAGTCAGTGATGAATCCATACTTCGCATGACCCTCTCCATTGTTAAATGTCGCCAGAGTTTTTGTTCTTCTTCATCATCAATGTCCTTCAAAGTAATAGGAGAGACATTGTTTATTTCGATGTCAAACTTAAACATACTTCATATAAGAGAATATGATTTTCTCTTGATTTCATTGTAAGACAACTATTTAGACATTTCCCATGACCAAATTTACAATTTCCTAAATACCTAAAAGAAAGTAGATTTTGAAAAACACACACTAACCCTTGTTTACTCCATAATAGTCCAGTTATTAACATTAAGGCTTACCTGTGTCATGGTTGGTAGAAGCTTGGTACCATCTCTGATGTTCCATTGTAATACAGTTAGGAGCTTAACAAGTTTGTCAGCTGGTACCTAAAACAGAAGTCAATTATTGAATCACCATGTAGGTTTGATAGAACTTTAAACTGATTTTAATAATTCTTTGGAACCAGAGTAATAAAGAACTGATGACTAAAGTTAAAATATCAAGAGTATATTATCACAGCATAAAGTTACGTGTAAATACCGTGGTATTTGTCTTGTCTATCCCACTTTTGGAATTTTGTTACACATTTCCTTCCAACCTCTGTCTCACCTTGTTGGACTTAGTAATACTAGTGCCAGGTAGAAAATTCACTTGTCAAATAATTTGCTACTTTTACATATAATATGACAAAGTAGATATAACTTGGTCACAGTTACATCTCTGAGGTTCTGTGTATGAAAGTATCATACATGTTCACTAATTTACCTGATTTAATACTCCCATTGACTTCAGTTTGGCTGTCTCTCCAACAAGTTCTGTTAGGACTTGTTTAGATATAAGAGATTCTGGTGGGCACTCTGTGTCGTCATCATCTGAAATAAACAGGAAAATAAATCATCTCACTTATGTCTTAAAATTAGCTGGCAGATAAACAGATGCTTAAAAATTCATGAGTATGGCATTAGTTATTATCACTTAGTATTTCAGATTGATTTCAAAATCTTTAGGATATTTTGGGTTTTTTACTAAATTTTGTTAGGACAATCCCTATTGGAATGATTAAGGATTTTCAAAAACTTCAGGACATTTTGGAAGAGTACTAGCAAAATGGCCTATTTTCCCAAATCTGAAACACTGCACTTATATCCAAGAAACTAAAATATTGTTGTTTACTTTCAGATGATAAATATCGGAAATATATTTCCTATAATGATAACTCAGTATATTGAACTTACTGGGATCCAGAGATCCAAAGTTAATGTCCTCTGCAGAGTCCAGGATATATTCCATTGCCGAGCTAAACTTCTTAAAAGTTGGACTTTCCAGTAGCTCCTCAACAGAGAGAGCTTGTTGATTGACCCGCTTATGTCGCTTGTCTTTCTTTTTCTTTCTAACCACTGTATTGATAAAGTTGTAAACATCTTAGCTTACATTGAAAATGTAAGTGTTGCATATTTACTACTGATCAAGGCAATACACAATTTTAAATGTTGAGTGTGACGTTTGGTTGAGACAATCAATTGAATGGATTCTAGAAGTTTGACAAAAATCACCTAATGATCAAAAACACAAGCACTGATTACTCAATAATTTTCACTGAGAGGGGATATTTCATAGAAATGTATTGCATACATCTGATTAATAATGAATAAGTTTACAACTCAAGAATAAGTTATTTTCTGTACCTTCCATTTCTGAATCTGTTTCAGACTCAACCATTTCGACATCACTATCATCATCTTCAGCATAATTTCTTTTCCTCTTCCTCCTGGATGAGTAGCTGTCATCATCTTCATGTCGTCTTTTGCTCCCTATAACACAATACACATCAGTTACTAACAGACATTTCTCAGTATGTGTAGGTATTTATAAACATCATCTTAATAAAGTCTTTTGCTTCCAATAAGTTATTTTTATCCGATATTACATTCAAATGTTCTTAATTGTTGGTGAAACTTCTCTTGGATTAAAAATTTTTTTTTAGTAATAATATTGTGTAATCAGACTGTAGTTACAAGGGATTGTAGGCCAATTAGGGTAAATAAATAAAAAAAATAAAGAAAAAGAAATATTTACCTGACCTCCGGTCAGACTTGGCTTTCACTGAGACAAAGAAAAACATTCCAATTAGTTTAATTTTATAAACATGAAGATAATTTTCACATTTATTAAAAATTAATCATTAGATACATTTGTACCAGCATGTTAAAATTGTTTAATGATTTTAATAGTGAATTAAATTTATTCAACTCATAATCTCATTAGCAAATGAATCATATATGCATCATTATTGAATGCAAGAACATTTTCTTTTTACCTGAACCTCCATATTTGATTGATTTCAGGGTCTGCAAAGGAAAAGTGATGAGCATTAATACAAAATCTTACTGATTAAAACGAAGAGAAAAGCTTAATTTTAACTAGTAGGAAAATTGTTGTCAATTATTGTTTGAAAGGCAGGATTATTATGTGTGAAATATTTAAGAAAAAGTTTATGTTCATATGCAAATTCAAGTTAGGTGAGTTTGTGCTTTAAATCATAAGTCAACGACTACTTTCTGCAATATGACCAAGATTTTTTTTTAAGTTGTTGACTATTTGATGAATGAATTTAATAGATGTTGTTTCCATCAAATAAAAATGTCCTCAATAAAAATGAAAACTCCCAACAGACATACATGCAATTCAGTAAACTGAATAAACTGAACAAGAATTCTGTGAATTGTAGAAATGGATGCATTTATCACAGCCCTAGTACATTAGCTTAAATATATAGTCATAAAGTAACTTGATACTGCGGTAAAACATAAATAAAAATAAATTTTGGGAAGTTATAGAGGGCAAATTATATCACAATTTTTCCCTACTTTTCAATGGCATTGATTTTGATTGTGTATGATAACATAAAAATTTTGTTCAATATTTACTATCAAACTACCAAAGTATATACTTTTATTCTTGTGCAAAACTTCATACAGAGCCATGGAAATTCAGTGCTGAAAAGACTGATGCAGAAACAAGTGAACAGTGACTGAACAAGTGTCTTGCATCAATAATGGAGAGGAAAGTTTCCCTCATTACCAAATATTTTTCACAATACACAGGGATATTAAAAATGTAAAAATGCATCCACTTGCAATTCTCAATTTTACAGAACAAATAAAACAGTGATAAAATATTAAATGATAAGGCCTCGTATTTCACTTGGCCGCATACAGATCGCAATGTGTAACTGAGCAACATAACATCTAGTTTTCTTTTCAAATTTAAACAAAGTGACAAAAGAAATAAGAGAATGTTGCACAAGAAACTTAACTCAGCAGATATGGCCAAAACAACTGAACAGCAGTACTGAATATTAGTAAGGCCTAAAATATTTGTTTGCCTAAACACAACCAATCAACAAAATGATTCAGAATAATTCACTAAAATTGCAACAGATCTAGCAATCTTCAGCCAGTCTTTTGGATTATTGTAATTCTGATGTCAGGTGACACCAAAAGTCTTTTCTAACTTGTACCTTCATTCAACACTCTTGATTTGGTTTAGGCAAACACATTTTATTAATACTGGCCTAATAGCTGTAGAATGAAACTGCTTTCCCAAAATTCTACAATACCTTTTTACCCACTTTAGCCTGTCAAAAAAATCCCATTCAAAATCGTCATTCATCAAAATATTTTTTTTAAATTTAAAATTGGTCATGTCAAAACTTGGTGTTAACTTGGTTAGTTGGTAGATTCAAAAAGAATGTTCAAAGATATTATCATAAACCTTATTCACAAAGAAATTTAGTTTCTACTACAATTAAAAAGGGTGTTTAATCAATATTTCTATTAAAATCTCATGCATTTTAAATAGTATTTGTACAAGAGATCCTAATGGGTTAATGTGATGTACTATGACATTAGAGCAAACACAGTAGGGACAGTATGTTGCTATGACGTGCTAAATAAACATTTTGTGTGTGAAATAAATATAACTCGGAAGCATACAAGACTTCAAACAATGTGTTGTCTCACTACCTTTTCATCTAAAGGCTCCAACATAACAAATGGTTGTCCTGCACTTTTCTTCTTGCTGCCAGCTGGGGAGGACAGGGAAGGGTGCGATAGCTGTTCCAGCAGCACAATGGGTTGTTTCATTGGCGGGTACTTCTGGGGGTTTGGTGTTGTGTTTTTTGGCACCAGTGATTCAGGTTGTTTAGCAACTGGTATCAGTGGTTCAGCCACGGTAGCTTGGGCAGGGGAGGCCACTGCAATGGAAGACATATTATTCATCTATTTCATAAACTCATAGAGATCTTTTGACTAAAGTACATTGATTGAAATTTCAATTTGATTCTAGAGATGAGTTTTACAAACTGCATTTTCTACTATTGCAACATTCCATTGTATCAGACTTATTTCTGTAAACACACATATTTACATACCACTTAATTCTTAGCATTTATAAAACAATTATTTTCTGTACCTGGTGCCGTATTCCTGGAATTCTGATTGGCATTTCTACCGATGTAATGTCCCTCTGGAGTACCAGGGTGTTCCCCATTCATCGTACCTGGAAAAAAATAACCTTGCATATTATTTTCTACTTTATAACATAAATGCCTCACTAGAAAACAAAGTTAACACTCAGATTTACAGATGTATTTGTGGCATTTCCTTATCTTATGATTAAAACATAAGATACAACATTAATGCTTCAATACCATAAATGGAAACATAAATAGGTACAGGCCTTACATGAACAACCGATAACCCACACAATTAACATATAGCAACAGATATCTAACACTTTATACTCAACTTACCTGCAACATTGGAATACGAGGTTTGTGCAAAGTTCTGAAAGGACTGTTGGAACTTGGATGAAGAGTTTGGAGGATAAGATCCTGCTTGATCAGTTGCTCTAACCGGACTGTGTTGTTGGTTAACTCTGTAAGTAAAACAAGTCATTTATTAACACAAGCCGTTACATTCTTTGAGATCAAAATTAAAGTATTGAAACTCACAAAAAGTGTCATCCAATCTATGCTTTAATTGAAGGATGTGAGATTGCCAGAAAATCCATAAACTTGATCTAGAGCCCAACAAAATATTTCCACATTATATGAATAGCTTTATTGGTGTTGCTCCATCTATCAGAAGTCAACATATTCCTGAGATAAGTGTACCTCGGTGAGTTATTCTGTGTGAAGGGCGGGAAGTTTTGGACAGGGTATGGTGCCACAGACGGCTGCTGTTTCTGCTGACTGCGGGTGCTACTCCTACTTCCTGTCTGACTTCTTGTTCCTACAATGGAATTGAACACGTCATAAAACACAAAATTCATAATTCAAAGATCTTAAAATTCAATTTGATTAAGTGTCACCATCAGCAGAAGAGTGTCACTGTGTCATATTCAATATTCAATATCATCTATATTTCCTTTATCTGCATCAACCTATTTATGCATTTTATTTTAATTTCTAATCAACAATCAAGGAAACTAGTGAAAACAGTCTATGTTCAAGATGCATTTATTTTTTAAGGTTGTATTGTTTGTGTAGATCTTCTGTTGATAAATGGGAATTAACATTCATTGATAACGACCTATAAAAGAATCTTGTTGGCAATGGTAACTTCTACTTCTGCTAATTATTCAACATTTTGGAACACAACATGATAGAACCGGTAGTTCTAACGGTAAGCCATGCACAGTGAGAGATGTCAGACAATGGCTGTTGATAAGGCTTTCAGTAAAATAGACAATTTTAAAACCAACTAATGACTATACAGCTATCTTATCACTGAAGTAAACTTTCAAATATGTTACCTTTAAATACATTTGGATCAGCGGCTAATACTCCACGTAACAGCTCTGGTATGTCACCTTCAATATTATCACCCACCAAACTGTCCTTCAACTCTCTGAAAACAATCAATTATGATAGAAACTTAGAAAGATGAAAGATTTCTTTTGATTAAATCACACAATTTATTGTGTGCAGTCAAAAGATCTTATCCTAAAAGACATAAACAATAGAAATATAAATTTTCATAGTTATCTGTGTGATTTAAAGTGACATTACACCCTTATATGTAAGAAATGGAACTTTAAAACTTATAGCTATAGTCAATTACATATGATCAGTAGAGGTCTGCCGCAAGGCCTGTACGATCTGCTTAGTCAACCCATCGTCTCTTTTTGACAAGTGTCTCTTAGCACTTTCTGCTAATCTGGTATGATACAGAAGGCTTTTGTTCTGAACTGTTGATGGCAGTGGTGTTGGCAATGGAAGCTCTGGTAGCACTGAAATGACAAATTTCAAAAACATCTTCAGTAGCTGCTTTATTGACGATAACCAGAAGACAATAAATGTAAAGCAATGCTGCAAAGGAAATTTTGTCTGATATTTGCAATTAATGAATTATATAGAGGGACTCCAATTATAGCATTTATAGAACACCTTGCACAAACCCTGATATTATATGTAAACCATTAAGTTGGCCATGGTCTGTCTATCACACTTTTGAAAATTGAATTGATGATGTTATAGACAATGCCAATATGTATGTCAAAGATCCGCAGCATTAGTTTAGGGGGCCATGTACTGTGCATACATGACACCATACTATTGGGTCTAACACTTACATAAGAGCATGGTGGGAGTAATGATAATCTGTTTTATCCTGCAAATGTCCCATATAACTGATATCTCCTGTCGGAATAACTTGTGCTTTATCCGTCAATATGAAATGCTTTATCTGTCAGTACGATCACAATATATATCTTTGATGGATATTTATCATGTTTTGAATACCGCTATTTCCATATTGTTACAGTGATATTACACATTGAACAGAATTTACTAGAACTAGTTGTGAAGGCACTTATAAATATATTTTCCACGGTAGTAAAATAGGATTCACTCTCATTCAGTTAAGTAAATAAATCTTTTCTTGAGCATCAAAGTAGCACTTTGCTTTGTGTGAAACCAAGTAAATAACTGGGTATTTGCTTTCGTATTGAATGCCAGCTATAAGGAAAGGGTTGCAGTATATAAGCTTTCCTAAGTCTCATACCAAAATAAACTTTGTATTGTAAGAGACTAGCTATTATTTTACAATTTATAACATTGATCACAGCAAATTTAATCAAAATAAATATACAGTTAACTTACAATCCGTCAAACTTGTAATTCCCGCAAGTGTTGTAATGGGAACACTTGGAACTTCACCATTCATGATTACCATTGGTTTAATAGCTACATCTGGAATATAAACATGCATTCATGATTTTTCTATGACTGAATCAAGAAACAAATAATTGCTTGCCTTAACTACGTATGTATAGCAATTATTTTGCTAGTAATGATTTTGTGAATTAACTGCCCTTAGTTTACTTCCTAGTAGAAATTAACAAGCAGAAATCAATAAATAACTTTTGAAAAAATCAACAAATAACCGAGAATTTGAAGTGCTAACTTACTGATACAACAAACTCTTATCATTTGCTCAACACAGCTGATCAATGCCAACAGAAACCATGACTATAATGTTTATATGGTCTGACCTTGTTTGAGTAGTTCGTTTCAGGAAAAATAAAACAGCTTCATATCATATAAATACCAATGAGCCTTACAAATTTAAGACAACCAGACATTCCTCATACTTTGATAATGCACATAAATCTATGTTGGGTCATACTGTTTGCCATGTTGCTGTCTAGCACCAAGCTAACTCATTAGACTAGAACTAATTATAATTATGTCCAAATTTTGTCAACAAATGTGGCCATATAAATTAATAATACAGCAGAATAAAGGAACAATGTTGTTATTTCTATGACTAAATCATAACTAACAATATTGATATTGTCAAGATCTAGGGGTCAAACATTTCGGAAAGTGCACGCACCCTCTAGATTTTACGCTCGTTGCAGGTTATCAACAAATGGAAGCTCCCGGTAAAAGATGCGCCATGCACGACATCAATCAAGTTTTCGGCAGTGAAGACTCATAGATAAATATTGGACAATGGGTGTTTATGATAAAACAGCATGTTGATATAACCTTTTAGAATTCAATCCAATAAAGTGCAACAAGATCCACTAGAAGATAATGTAAACAAATTGTCAAAAATTATCTCTCGGTTTAGCATCGAACTTGTCTTACCTGTCTGACTTTCAGAGGTGAACCATACGATGAAATAGCAGACTATTCATTGGGATGATCGGTCATATTTTTAGATTAATATCCAAAGTTTCAATTGACACCCATCTCGAATCATTCAAAGATAGAAAAAATACAGAATTTATCCAATATTTAAGGAATCATAACAATGACCCGCGCCAAAATTACGACAGACTGATTACCTATCATCACAAAAATTCGCGATGACAAGTAGTTCGAGTCAATTTTGAATAATCCGTTTTTAAGAATAATATATTCAATTTTATCGAATAATTTGAATTGTTAGATATTGCGTATGCTACAATGGCGATTAATAGTATTTATTAAAAAAAAAATTTCCTCAATTAATTTGGCGCAGTAATTTATGAGGTTGAGGTCACGTCTGAAAATAGTTCGATCCGGGTCTTCAAGCATCTGCAAGATGGCAGCCGCAGCAGTAAACACAAGCACGAGAATGGTGTCAAGACGTGTTTTTGTGGTTGGCGTCGGAATGACCAAGGTTTGTTCAGACCCACAGTATTCAATAGCTTAATTTTTCACAATTTTTATATATCTGGTAATTGATACAGTCAATTATCGCTTAAATTATACGAAAGGGGTGGAAGAAAGTGCACTGATCTTTGGACCTTGCTTCTGTAGAGTCGTAGTTTATACTGTACAGTAGTTTGTAGCTATCCTGAGGACCGATGATTTGAAGGTGTTTCTTTTGGTTTGATTTTCAACCAACGTTCAATAAAGCCACGGAAAACCATTCTGTTTTTAATGACATTACTAAGTATAGGAGCGGAGAAGAATTATAAGTGCCAGGCCATGAAGTTGGTTAGTTGATCGACTTAACGTGATATTGTAACGCGCAACCTCTCAATTTAGACAGAGCTACCTGCTCCAGAAGCGATTGGGATCCCCGACTACCTGGTCGGACAGTTGATCAATATTTACAACAATATCAAAAATAACTATATACACAGTACAGGCTTGGACAGTGCCTCTGTCCTACTTAGCCACCCGTCGTACTTACGACGTGTACCGCGTCCTGCGATATGCACGACTCTGTCTAAGTGTCGTGCCCACTAACACTGGCTTTACAACTCACTACAACCACGTGTCTCTAAGGACCACTACCACAGTCCCTACTCCATGACAAACCCTGGCAAAACTGCCAGTACAAGCCGTACGTACAGTGTCCCGCTCCGAGGTTAACTTATAACCTGTCACGGCTGTGACTAACCCTGGCACAACTGCCAGCACGAGCCGGACAGTGTCTGGCTCCAAGGTAAACCTATTACCTTGTTACTGTAGTTAATAACCCCTGGCACGCTTGCCAGTACGCGGCTGACGGACAGTGTCCTGCTCTGAGGCAAACTTATCTACAATACCTCTGACACACACTTATCACGACGACCAGTACCAGTATGCTGCTGGTCTGAGCGTACCAGTGTAGCCTTTTCAGGTAACCCCTTATGCAGGAGCTACTGGCGTACCCAGGACCTTTCACACACCGACACCACCCCACAACGTGCACGCCACCAGACTGCCTTTGCAGGCAACCCCTTATTCAGGAGCTTCCAGCGACAATACGCAACGTACCGTTAACCAATGTAGCCTTTTCAGGCAACCCCTTGTTCAGGAGCTACTGGCACAGCACTTTGTAAAGTGGCTTACCTGTTGTCGTTGAATAGTTTTCGATCTCAGGCGTCCTCAGCAAAAATCCAACCCAATGTAATCTATCTCACTTATATTTATTTCGGGCCTGGAGTATTAAACATTCGTGACGCTGATTTGCATATTACAATTAAACGATATAAAATAAGGACTGCCGTTTTATCATTAGGTGTGATCGGCAATTATCACTAATTAAATGTCCTATTACAATCAAATATAATTAGTAGAGTAACAAAATAACATATGTACCATACGTTTACCTAACGTAGTGCAAAGCGGAATAACTCTAATAGAAAATAGAAAACTCTGTCGTAAGGGACGTAACTCTAACCGAAAATCATCACATCATTAACACCTAAGATTATTTTAGGACAGACTCTCCTATATTTTTATTATGAATGTAACACATTATACTGACAATGAGCAAACTGGTCGTACCACTCCCTTTGACTAAGCTTTTTATATTTCTTGCATTATGGCATCACTCAAATTTGTATAATTTACTGTAAGATCTTCAGGAACCTTAGCTGCAATTTGTAGCTCAAAAGACTTTTAGACAGAAAATGGTGTCATCTTTAGAGCTACAATTGGAGCCTTTTACTGCTAATGGAGCAAAGTAATGATTATGCAAAGCATTATAGAACCTTTAATTGCATATCATCTTACTTGTTCGATATCGCTTACATACTAGGCAATAAAACTGAACCACATAAATTATCAAATTCCCACCGAGGCATTATTTTTTTACGAAATACATGTTTTGTTTTGTTTTGGACAAAAAAAAATATGTAATGCATGTATATGCATAAAATAATTGGAAACCTACAAAAAAGTTTAGAAAACTGAGCCCGAGTGATTTTCGAAGGCAGCGCTCCACTACAACACATAGGGACCAATTCGTACCCGGCCGAAAGGTATAGCAGGACGGGTACGTATATTCGTTCTACAGGAACCTGTTACCTCTGAATACTTTTGAGCTACCATGGTTACTGATATCAACGTTAACCTAGTCTAGTCATATAGTACTGACATACTCAATTCTTTGCCAAACTGTTAAAGTTTTAGCTTGACAGTTTTACAACTGAATAGGAGAAAATGAATTGATAAACAACCTGACCTGGATTCATGTTTCATCAACATTCCTTAATTTTAAGGATTTTCTTGAAAATTCTTCGTAGACAAGCATTATATATAGTAATCAAAGTTAAGCGGAAAATCTTAAGTTAAGAGACTTTCCTCAGCTGTACTATTGTTTTTCCTATGAAGAGTTTTGAGTCTTGTTGATAAAGTCTTAAAAGTATAAACTGATCGATACATTCTTATGTTTATTTAGTTGTAAGACTCCCACACCATTTTTTATTTTAAGTTGTAGTAGCAAAAGTGAACTATCTTGGCCTAAACAAGGTTAATTAGAATATGGAATGAAATTAAGATGTGAGCATCCACAAAATGTGAGTCTGATGAAATCAATTGTGATTTTTCTGTCCTATTAACATTCCAAAAACCCTTTTTTTAGATGGCTTGTTGAGTTAGTAAGTAATAAGGCTTTAAACATCAAATATCTAACTCATTAATGATAAACAAAAAATAAAATATTATTACTGTAACAACCAATTATAATTTGTTTAGAAATTTGAAATAATAATTTTCATATGACTCTTGAGTCAATATATGGGACAATTATAATCTCACTGATCTACACATACAGATTTTAATCAATTTCTATATGTTATCAACTTATCTGGTTATATCAGTGTATCATGCTATGATATGGTTTGAATAGACAGATTGTGATAATGATTACAAGTATAAAGTTGATTTCATGTTTGAGTTGAAGATACAAAAATATTTATTTTATCAGTGATAAACATGATTTATATAAGTAGTTTATATATTAGAAAACTTTCTATAGTTTACATCTTGGTTTCAGAGAAACAGCAAGACACATGACGTCTATCTTGTTAAAGTCTCAATTTTACAGTAAAGGGGAATGATCCATTACATCAAGGGTTAAATTATCTCCCCTAGACTGTACAAACAGGCTTGCAGCAGCACTCATCCATATCCATATATATATATAACATGTTCAATAAGAAATTAAACATTTGTCAATTTGATTAGTGTAAAACATACATTGGTTGTTTTAGCATATCCAATGCGCGCTAGCTTCAATATGCTAGATGATTTGGCAGTATATTCCAGTGCCATGGACAACCGACTAAACAATAACAGTAAATCAATTAGTTCCAATGATGTATTGAGATATATAATTATAAATACAACGCTTCAATCCATTTTAAAATTATAATTACATTATAACTTATTTCTATTATTTCTTTATCTCCTGTAAATTCTCACACTGGTATGAACCCAATGACCTCTTGTACTAACTCTGAAAATACTGTCATCAGAGTTAAAGAGAATACTATTGTCTGAGCCTGACTGCCTGTGTAAACATTTGAAATCATCATACATTGGGTTTAGTAGCAACATGAAGTTAATGTGCAATGGCAATATAAATATTTCAAACAATGTGGGACTTATTGGTAGTTTCCTCTCATTTTTTAACAGTTTGAAAAGCCAGGACGCAGAGAAAATTTTGACTACCCTGAGATGGCTAAAGAAGCAGGTAAGTAAAAAAAATTTGCAATTGCTACTTTTTAAATTTTGAGGATACAAATTGAATTAAAAAAAACAGAATCAAAATAAGATTCAGAAGATTGCTTCAAACAAGACAAAAGAAAAAAAATACAATCATGTTTATTAATGAGAAATACATAATTATGAATGTTTCTCCTCTGAATATGGATTCTGCGACTGAATGGGATGCTTCAAAAAGCTCAAGAATCTGACTCATTAAATATTTTGAAATGCTGTGTCCCTCAAATGAACAGAAATATACAATACTTATGTAGTTATGTCCCTTGGATAAGAAAAACAAAGTTTTGTGCCTTTAAATCTTTAATTTGTAGAGGATATTCTGACTACTGTCTCGCTTTAATTGGATTGGCTGAAATATGAAGAAAGTCATGCATTAAATGTTTTTGTAATTTTTATATTTAAAAAAAAAAAAAAATGTCAAAGGTCAAGTTCCCCGAAGCATTTTGAAGATTTTATTTACTGATGTTATATAACTTGTTTTGGTGTATTCATGAATACACTGTGCATGTACCGGTATTTCAAATATTGGTAAAAGTCAATGACGTCTTATTTACTCTGTACATTCATTTTTAGGAACCAAGGCACTTCAAGATGCTGGGATATCATTTGAAGAAGTCCAACAAGCCTGTGTAGGATATGTGTATGGTGAGAATAATTTATATAAATTTACTAAAACAGTTCGTTAAAGAATTAAGATATTTCAATCTGTCATTTTATATGGTGCTATATAAAAGTAAGGATGCCGCTGGCTTAACAGAAGGAGAGCAAATATAGATTTACGGAACTGATATCTGTTCTGTCCCTTCCAGCTTCCATATATGGTGGCTCAGGAATTGATGTCTTACATAAATTTCTTGTTTCTAGGTTTCTTTGAACAAATATATAATAATAAATTCTTGTTATACATTACTGTGTGTCTGAGTAAAAAAAATGATAATTAGACTTCGTTCAATTTCACAAAAGATGCATAAGGATATTGAAGAGCAGTTAGCAGTAGTTAACCTATCATAGTTTCATTGAAATGGTAATCAAATGTCATGTTATAGGTGATTCTACCTGTGGACAGCGTGCTGTGTACCAGCTTGGTATGACTGGAATTCCTGTCTACAATGTAAGTAGATCAATGGTAGGATTAATTGTTGGCACTAATTCTAATTGTCTTGTTATAGTGGAGCTACATTATAACTCAAATTGTTAACTGTTCAATCAAATTTTCAAAAAGGTATCAATTTCATGAGCATTGTCATATGATATCTCTACAAAGATACACTAATCTTGAAAACACATTTAAAAATCCTCAAGTTCTACCAGTACAAATCTGAAACTCCCCTGATCATGACATGGTCTTTATCAAGTGTTGTTGTTGTTCAAGTTGATATGAAATCCAAGATGGTCACCACAACCACCATTTTGAAAGCACAGTTTGAATTTCTTGAGTTCTACCAGCGCATATAAGCTAACATTTGCCAGAAAATATCCTTAAATGGTATCAACTGATTTCCTGGAAAAAAAATTTAACTGTTTGTCCAAAATCAAAGATGAACGCCAAAGTCATCATCTTGAAAACATGTTTATATCTTTATGGTATCATCTGTTCCTATTTAACTGGTGCCAAGGTTAATAAATGACTGTATCTTAATTCAAGTCATCATGTTGAAGCTGTAAACTGTATAATACCATGAAGTGTTTGTGCGTACATTCTTTAATGGGTTGGAGCTATCAAATTGTTTTGTGGGTAGAAATATTTTTTTGTTTATCTTTCGAACCATTGAGACATTAATGTATGGATACTTTTGTTGCTTTATTTTCTTGGTTCCATTGCAAAAATGAAAGCTTCTACACACCACAAATTTCTTGTTGATGTGGTATTACTCTTAATACATTAACTTGTTACCTTTAGTATAATCCTCTGAATATTTGATTTCTTTACCTGTCTGAAAAAAAATAACAGGAGATGTTTTAGCTCAATATATGCTGAAGATACAACATTATTTTTCGTTTTAGGTGAATAACAATTGTGCTACCGGATCGACTGCCCTCGTCATGGGGAAGCAACTCATCCAAGGAGGTAAGCTGTTTTTAAATCATAGGTAAATTTTGTATAGGTATTCAGTAATTTTTTTTTCCCCCTAGAGAAATATTTATTGTATTTTTTTCAATTTCATGTGAATATATTTTACAAACAAAGAAAAAATGTCCTAGCTGATAAGTAGTACATATTTTATAAAGAAAAACAACATTTTCCCAAGAAGAAAATCAAATATCCTATTTGAAAATCACAATGAATGATTATGTTATCTCCATCGTGTAGGATAAGCAAGCTGTATCCTGATGTTATTATTTCTGTGACTTCTATGTAACTAGGAGATAATAGTTTGATGTGAAGATTGGCACATGTGTGAAAATGTAATTTGTATTCCCGAAAGACATTCTTTATATTTGAACTTGTACTTATGTGATACTATGATTCCTATCTGTAGGTCTAGCTGACTGTATCATGACTTTAAGATTTGTAAATGTGAAAATGTAGTTATTATTTCTGCAGGACTAGCATACTGCATCCTAACTTTAGGATGTATACATATACGATATTATGATTTCTATTTCTGCAGGACTAGCATACTGTATCCTAACTTAAGGATGTATACATATACGATATTATGATTTCTATTTCTGCAGGACTAGCTGACTGTATCCTAACTTTAGGATGTATACATATACGATATTATGATTTCTATTTCTGTAGGACTAGCTGACTGTGTCATGACTTTAGGATTTGAGAAAATGAACAGAGGGTCTCTTGGATCAGTTGTAAGTTGTGTGAATTGATATATTTTATATGTAATGATGTCTTTTACTCAGGATTAGCAGATTGTGTTCTGGCACTTGGATTTGAGAAAATGTTTCGTGGATCACTCAAAAAATTTGTGAGTTTACTCTTTATTTAATACCTTAATTCATATCAAAGTGTATCCCAGAGAAATCATGAAAGACAAGCAAAGCCATACTAGACATCCTAAGGTGACACCTGCACTTCAAAACAGACTTATGAAAAAACAATATAGGGTGAGACAGGGGAGATTACTCTTTAAATGATACAAAAATTATCATTGCAAGCAATTTTATCCAAAAAGAATGTAAAATCTTCCTTTAAACTACTGAAACATCTGATAAACTTACTGTTTACAGAAGCTTATAATCTGCTATTAGTGTGTTTATCTTGCTGGTAACGAAAAGTCGCAAGAGTGTTACTCAAACTTGACTTCAGTTTTTACCTGTAGCTCTGTTAAAGTGTCCAATTTTAAACAAACTTGAAAAGATAGTAGCAATATAAGTATTGGTCATCATCAGCACCATCACCTCAATATCATCGTGTACCACAGGATTCAACCCTGGATGTAGAATACAGTCGAAACTCGTTATCTCAAAATCGCTTGAGTCGAAATTCCGGTTGAGTCGAATTAATTTTCAAGTCCCGTTTTTTGTCCTTCTTTGTGTATGTATTTTAAGATCGGATGACTCGAATTTCGATGACTTAACTCCGGTTGTGTCAAAGTCAATTCCTGGTCCCTAGAACGGATATTCAACGGAAAAAATAGTCGCTATCTCGAATTTAATTTTAGTCAAAATTAAAAAAAAGAAAAAAACAATTACGTAAATATAACATTGATACAAACAATTGAAATTCACCTGTGGTTTGTCGTAACACGTGATTGGTTTACCTGCACATATCGCGATCGTTATTTGCAGATTCAGGCCTATGAGAACATACTACAACAATGACTGCTAATTAATAATTGTTTAATAATCCTCTCAAGTCTGGCTTCCTTATTAGTGTCACTTTACAATTGTGACTTACCTGTACATAAACACGACGTGTGTTTACACAGTCGCACTCAGCGTGGCTCGATCAGTGTGGCTGATCATGACCGGAAGCGTGTTTGTTTAGGAATCATTAGAAACGAAAGTGTTTTCTAAGGTTTGTATAGAATGTTGATAGTGCAAAATAATTTTACAAACCCACAATGTTAAATGTTTAACTAGTCGTTGCAGATGTACTAGTATCTTAGCCTACAGTAGTCATACAATGTATTTCTTCGTTGGTATAGAAATCTACTTTCGTTTCATTTACCGTAAATTATATTAACCGGTAGAAACGGAGAGTGTAGTCTGTTCACGGTAGAAGAAAACTATTGTTTATTTCACTATTTCGAAATACCATTAAATGCTGAAATAAGAAAGATGTTTGTTTTTATTTGTTCAGGTACTACATTCCGCATAAGTTTGATGTATGAACCATTGAAGTCAGTATACGTATAACCACCGGAAAATCAGTGTGCATGCCTTATAATCGTAATTCAAATTTTTTATTTACAAATGTGTTTTTAAAAAAAATCCCAAAACATCTGAAAACATGCAACTAAAAAGATTTAATACAAACCTTATAAGTTGGAAAATCACGATAATATGCTGATCACGATAATAGGCATTTACCCGGCTGTCATAAGATATAAGGACCGTTGAAAACCACGTTCTGACCAAACCTAATGGCATTACGTTTGAGTCGAATTCCGGATGAGTCGAACTATTTTCGTTGGTCCGTTGAATTTCGAGATAACGAGTTTCGACTGTAACAACATGCATGTCTATATTCCTATTACATCCTGTCCTATCCCGACATCATTTGGAAGTGATGTCTTTAAAATACAGATATTGATACCCATGTCTGTCTGGTTAAATTCCATTTAACTAAGATATATTTTGAGTTATCAGATGATAATATTGCCTGCTGTTCACCATGATAAGTGTTCAGTTTTGTTAACATTCCTCATGTGTTCCCTCGCACACTCCTGTATGCTTTTGTTTGCATGCTTTAATTCTTCAGTCTGTTACATATTTCTGAATTCAAGATGATAACTACCACCACCATCTTGAAAACACATTTTGAACTATTAAGTCTGTTACATATTTCTGAGAATGACTTGATATTGTATCCTGTAGATTTAACCTCAAATCAGGGTTATCAAATATTGGAGAATCAAGCAAAAAGGTATAGTGATCTGTTAAAATAGCAGCCCTTTTGATTACCCAACCATTCAGTTTCCTAACACTGATCCTTCAGACTAGCCAAAGAAACCATTAGTCTCTATCAAATAAGCAGTAGTTCAATATTTTCATTTTTAGCTTGCTTTTCAAAACCTGGGGAGCTTATGGAATCATCTTAGCGTTAGTTAAGGTTTTAGATATGATGCAAATTGTAATAACAGACTCAAATTTCTGCTTGGGTATAGGTATTACTGTTGTTTTTGTTTTTGGACAAACATTTTATGGATTGAAACGAGAAGTTTGAGAATTCCAAGATGCCCAAGAGCCAATCTATTTAGTATTGAACTTTTCCTGTAAAACTTACATTGATTTCTGACTTTATATAGAATTATATACAGGTTTGTTTTTATAGATATAAAGAAAAATACATGATTTTGAGAATTTCTTATAGGTAATAATGTACTCTCATGATTTAGCCCCTAGATTTTTAAGGGCAAGCTTTGCTGTTCTCAAATAAATCTTGTTCATATATTGTTTGTACATATTCAATATTGGCTGTGTGATCATCCTATTTCCAGTTCACTGACCGTACCAACCCAGCAGACAAGCATGTCGCTGTAATGATGGATATCTATGGGTTAGAGAAAGGTCCAATGGCAGCTCAGATGTTCGGAAATGCAGGACGAGAACACATGCAGAAGTATGGTACCACACCTGAACACTTTGCCAAGATCGCCTACAAGAACCACAAACACTCGACCAATAACCCGTACGTTTACATTTTTGATAAGCAATCAGTGTAGGGAATGACAAAAATAATTGCTGAAGACTAGCATCTACTGGCATGAGTTGTTTTATTCAATAATAAGATATATATACAACGGGATAATGCAGAGATTTATATTACTTGCCAGTATTACATCTGTTTTGAAAGTCAACTTGGGCCAACATCAATATGTTTTCTTAATGCTCATTGTTGTTGATGTGGTTTAGATGTTTATATGACAAATACTGATTATCATTATCACACATTTTTTGTGGGCTCTTTTCTTTGTTATTTTGAACTTCCATAGTTGGAAGAAATTTTTGTGGTTATGGGACAATTATAATGGTTTCACAGCAACCATGAAACAAATGATAGGAAAAAGAATGAATACCATACATTTATTTTACTTGAGTATATTAGGAGAAAGAATGAATACTGTATATTTATTTTACTTGAGTATATTTCATTCACCAACACAAGTACTACAAAGGAATTTCAAGATAAAAGTGAAAGTCATAGTGAACCTCAAAATGAAATGCAATTTTCAAAACCTCTTTTGATTTTAGGTATTCTCAGTTCCAACAGGAATATAGTTTGGACACCATCAAAGAGTCACCAAAAATCCATGACCCTTTGACTAAGTTACAGTGCTGGTAAGAACATTTCTTACACTGTCAATTTACTAACACCAACAATTCATGATTTTTTTTGGATTATTTCTAAAACTGGTTTGCAGCCCTCACAATTTTTAAGACTTTTTAAACAGACCAGGTTGTTCGTCTTCTACCTTAAATGTTTTTGCACTGGTGTCATCTGAAAGATGTCTATTTTCAATGTTTGTCAAATATAATCAGGTGTGCAAGTGTAGTTCTTGGTATTGTTTTTATGAGAAACGTCTATAACTGATTTTATTTCTTTGTTATTTTAAATTAAATTATATAATTATTACTGTATGTGATATGTTGATTTATTTGCTGAAGGACCAGTGTTGTAACTGCAACTAGATAACTATTTTCCATATTAAAATTCTATTTTGCGTTGTATTATTTATGTTTTCTGTTCTGTAAGATATTTACATGCATGATTTTTTTTTTCGCCTGATGTCTATAGCTATCAATCACTTTTTCAGTGTGATATTTCAGTCCTACATCCGATGGGTCTGCGACTGCCATCCTGGCCAGTGTCTATAGCCTCTCTGTTATCGTCTCCCCATTGTGTAATGGTTTTTTTCCACTATGATATTTCAGTCCTACATCCGATGGGTCTGCAGCTGCCATCCTGGCCAGTGAGGATTTTGTGATCAAACATAACCTCCAGTCCCAGGCTATTGAGATCCTAGCTATGCAGATGGCCACTGACCTGCCCAGTACATTTGAAGAAAAGAGCTGCATGAAAATGGTATATATTTCTAAACAGTTCAATAGAAAGTTACAACTGTAGTTACATATACAATAGATAGCTATATAGTTACCCCAAAAGTTACATGTGAATAAGGGTTTTTCCAGAATTAAATGTGTAGGGAGTGGGAGGCATTCTTTTTATCACCCATTTAAAAAAATCAATTTAGCTTAAATTGCCACTCACCAATTTAGTTTTGTTTAAAAATCCCCACTATGCATGTTTTTCTTTGACTCATTAATGAATATAATTATTGTAACCACTGGAAACTAGTCTCGATCAAATAAAAATTCTATATAGCATATAGAGTTATTTCCCTTGCATTACTACACCAAACAAAAGAAGGTACAATGTTTTTGATTGTTTCAATAACAACTTAAACACAGTATTTGAATGTTTTTAACTTGTTTGTAATGAAGGTATGTAAACATACATATTCTGAGTTTTTACAGGGAGACAATACCCACCACACACAAAGTTTTGGTGGGTTTTTTTTTCAATTTATACTCAAATTTAAATCTCATGCCCCCCCCCAGATGACCAGGAAAATCTAGTACAGTATTTAAAAATCTATTTCTATGATATCAAAGCATTCTGTCTCTATTGTAAAACTCTCTGTAGGATATCTGGTTTTGTACCATTAACATTTGTGTAAACTCTCTGTAGGATATCTGGTTTTGTACCATTACATTTGTGTAAACTCTCTGTAGGATATCTGTTTTTGTACCATTAACATTTGTGTAAACTCTCTGTAGGATATCTAGTTTTGTACCATTAACATTTGTGTAAACTCTCTCTAGGATATCTGGTTTTGTATCATTAACATTTGTGTAAACTCTCTCTAGGATATCTGGTTTTGTACCATTAACATTTGTGTAAACTCTTTGTAGGATATCTGGTTTTGTACCATTAACATTTGAGTAAACTCTCTGTGTGATATCTGTTTTTGTACCATTACATTTGTATAAACTCTCTGTAGGATATCTGGTTTTGTACCATTAACATTTGTGTAAACTCTCTGTAGGATATCTGGTTTTGTACCATTAACATTTGTGTAAACTCTCTGTAGGATATCTGGTTTTGTATCATTACATTTGTGTAAACTCTCTGTAGGATATCTGGTTTTGTACCATTAACATTTGTGTAAACTCTCTGTAGGATATCTGGTTTTGTACCATTAACATTTGTGTTTTAGGTTGGGTACGACATGACTAAGACAGCAGCTGACAAAGTCTTTGAAGAAGCAGGTCAGTTCAATAAAAGTTTATAATTCAATCTGTTCTTAATCATAGATAAAATAATATATGCATAGTACTAGAATTTGACCATTCATTTATGGGGCCGCGGTGGCCAAGTGGTTAAGATTTCTCGACATATTACCACAAGCCCTCCACCTCTGGGTCGTGAGTTTGAATCCTATGTGTAGCAGCTGCCAGACACTAACCACTGGTTGATGTTTTTTCCAATGGGTACTCTGGTTTTCCTTAATGAACCCAAGGAAATTAAACTAATAGAACCCAAACCCATTCCTTTATTTCAAGATAATTAGATGTAAACACTGAAATTGATAAATAGCCATTGAACCTCTCTGTTTTGTCAATCTTTAATTAGCTCGCCTATTCGGAGAATAGGGGGAGCGAATGTTGTCACCCAGGCGTCGGCATCAGCGTTGGCGTCCCATTTCACGTTAAAGTTTTAGAGCAAGTTTCTGTTTCGTCAATTGTTTAAGCTTAAGTCATCATAAATGTTTATGATACTATTTTCCTAATGTGTATGGATGCTGAACGTGATAATACAACCAATTTGGGGCCCTTTAGGGGGTTTTTGAGTCTGTTAATTTGTCATATTTCCATGTTAAAGTTTTTGAGCAAGTTTCTATTTTGTCGATTGTTTAAAGATGCTCCACCGCCGACAGAGCATAAATGATATTAATCTCTTGAACAAAAATTGGTGTTTAATTGTGTATATATATGTTTAATTAACACAAAAAATAATATAAAATTAATTATTTTGCCCTTAGTGCATGCGCAATCAGTACTTAATTTCATATAGGATATAGTGCTACGGAATTTTTTCGGGATGCAATTAATTATTTTTTGTAACTTTAACTTGAAGTAAAATTAGAAGCTCAAACTTTTCAATGGTGGTAATGGTGTAAAGTAAGTAACTTTTGTAACTGAAGAAAAATACTAAATCGTCTGCTCGTGTTTTTGATAGTGAAAAAATATCATTTGTCAGCGGTGGAGCATCTTTAAGCTTAAGTCATCATAAATGTTTATGATTTTATTTTCCTAATGTGTATGGATGCTGAACGTGATAATACAACCAATTTGGGGCCCTTTAGGGGGTTTTTGAGTCTGTTAATTTGTCATATTTCCATGTTTTAATAGTAAATACTTGAACATCAACTTCTTCTGAATAGGCGAGCTTTGCTGTTCTCCAACAGCTCTTGTTAATAAACATCTTTGTGTGTTTTAACTTCTCAGCAGTAACCTTTGTTTTAATAATGAAAGAGAAAAAATTCTTCAAAGGGATTGACATTCAGTTTGACATAACCAGACATTTATTTCTGTTACAGGACTTTCCCGTGATGATGTGAATGTTGTGGAACTCCACGACTGTTTCTCCTGCAATGAGCTGATCACATACGAGGCTCTTGGATTATGTGAACCAGGTATGTGACTTAAGGATGTACTCCTCTGAGAAGTCAAAATTTTCTTGCATTAAACTTTTTTTCTCATATAGATTTTCGGAAATAGGAGTTATACCATAAAAGAAAATGGAAGAAAAAACATGTCAGTGCGCTCGTTTTTGAGCTATTGTCACTCAAAGATACCTGATTGATTTTTATGGGAATTTTGCCGTTTTGACCATATACACAAGAGATTAAAGGCATAATTTCCTAATGAGGTGTTTGATATGTATGGATGTTGTAGAATTTATTTTCCAGTAGTATTCTTTAAAAAAAGACCAGTTTTGATTAATAAGACTAATATTTTTTCTCGGAATAACAACATATGCTACCTCTACCCCTTAATTTTGAGCTACAAAATGCACCATTTTCAGCCATTTTTGCCAAATTTAATCCTTTATAGAAAAAGTTCTGGTATTAAACTTTTATATCAACAGGGAAAGGGTTGTTCTTTCTAAATCAGGCAGAAAAATGGGGTGTCCGTGTGCTTTCTTTTTTGCCCCATTTGAGTATTTGTTATTTTTAGCTCACCTGGCCCAAAGGGCCGGTGAGCTTATGTCATGGCGCGGCGTTCGTCGTCCGTCCGTCCGTCAACATTAAATTTAAATCGCTACTAGTCATAGAGTTCCGCATGGATTGTGACCAAATTTGGCCATAAACATCCTTGGGTGAAGGGGAACAAAACTTGTATAAATTTTGGCTCTGACCCCCCCAGGGGCAGGAGGGGCGGGGCCCAATAGGGGTAATAGAGGTAAATCCTATAAATCGCTACTTGTCCTAAAGTTCTGCATGGATTGTAACCAAATTTGGCCACAAACATCCTTGGGTGAAGGGGAACAGAACTTGTATAAATTTTGGCTCTGACGCCCCCGGGGGCAGGAGAGGCGTGGGTCCAATAGGGGAAATAGAGGTAAATCCTATAAATCGCTACTTGTCCTAGAGTTCTGCATGGATTGTAACCAAATTTGGCCATAAACATCCTTGGGGGAAGGGGAACAGAACTTAAATAAATTTTGGCTCTGACCCCCCTGGGGCAGGAGGGGCGGGGCCCAATAGAGGAAATAGAAGTAAATCCTATAAATTGCTACTTGTCCTAGAGTTCTACATGGATTGTAACCAAATTTGGCCACAAACATCCTTGGGTGAAGGGGAACAGAACTTGTATAAATTTTGGCTCTGACTCCCCGGAGGCAGGAGAGGTGGGTCCAATAAGGGAAATAGAGGTAAATCCTATAAATCGCTACTTGTCCTAGAGTTCTGCATGGAATGTAATCAAATTTGGCAACAAACATCCTTGGGGGAAGGGGAACAGAACTTTTATAAATTTCCGCTCACACCTCAGTCATGCTATTCATTTTCTTATTCTTTCCTGATTAAGCACCCAAGATGGCCACCATTACCTCTATGGCTGAAAACATCCTGTTATATTTCTGTTCTATTTCATCGATTATGAAGAAATTTGATGGAAGGGATATAAAAATTTTAAAGATAAAAGTATCTCGATATTTTGTTGGTTTGATGGCAGCCAAATTAGATTTAGGTTAGAGTCTTCCTTTGATTAAATGTTCTGTTATTATGCTAGGTTTACACTATGGTCCCGACTACCCTGCACGAAGGGTGTATGATCCTAACATCTTCCTTGACACTGCCTCACTTTCATCCTCTTGTTGAGCGCTTGTCCTTGAGAGGAAGGCTCTGGGTACTGTCCCCTGCCCTAGACATACTGTCAGCTTGTAATATTTCCAAGCTCGATATATTATGGTAGTAAATACCTGTAATATCTGGAAGCAGTCCTTTCCCTACCCCAACAACCCAACACCTATGACCATGACTGACATAGTTCCTATGGGATAAGCAAACATGCACAAACAAGTGATTATTTGCCCAGAAAATACTCTGTCTTTATGTCTGAATTTTTGAACATTCTTCTGTGATAGCATAAATTTCTTACAGAGTTTAAACCTAATGTTTTGTAGGCAACTTCTGTAAAACTGTATGACAGATCATTATTAGATCTATGAAAACCTACGGGGTCTCATGATTTTACTGTGGGACACATTAAAATCCCAATATCTGTATCTCTCTGATTTTTTTCTCATTTCCTAAAAGAATTTTGAAAACAAATCCTTTTGTAAATTTTTCAGAGCCTGGACTAAATCAAAGTCAAGATGAGCGATAATGATTTGGAAATGTTTGATAAAAAAATGAAATGAATAAACATTGCTAAGTGGGTCCTATTTTTCAAACAAGCCGGAGTTAGCCGACATTGTAACATTGTTGCAGAGAACATCATGTAATGTAATAATCGTAACTTCTATTGGCAACCAGTTTCAAATGAAGGCATGTTTACAAAAATAGACTTTCAACAACTGCTGTACCAAAGTTATTAAGAAATCATTATAAATATTCTTTGGGAAATTAATTTAATTTCAACTGCATTTATAAACACTAACAATATATAGGGGTCGAATCTAACTTTTTGTTTCTTGTTATGGATTTAAGTGTAAACAAGGTTGCACAATTGGACAACCATATTGTAAACCAACTTATTTTTGTGTGTAGTTAAATTTTGCTGATTTTGGTGGCGCATAAGAAATTTGTGAAAATAAATCGCCGCGAAAATTATCCTAAAATACAGGTGAAATAGAATGGCCGTTATTCTAGAATTGTGAACTTAATCTCCTTGAAAACGTCTAGATCATTTTGGTTTACATTACATGTGTATATCAGTGTACAATGATAACGGTACTGCTATATAGCTAGTGTGGGTGATGATGATATAACGCTCTGATACACACCAATGTAAGTTTATAGGGACAATATGTAGTACATACTGGTATTTATTTGGATTTCAACATCCAACTCATAACAACTATTCCAGTGAAATATCTACTACATTAACCACCTCCAAAACCCGATATTTAAACGTTGATTATGCTAATTACAGATTTTTATGATAATTTTCAAATCAAGATAAAGCAATTCCTGTTAAACTACTGAGCCAAATATAAAAGCCTTAAGTATTCCATCCTCTATCTACTTAACCAGTTTAGGGAAGAAAAAAAATTACAAGTTTTTGCAGCAAATGAAAAACAAAATTTAATTTATTAAAAAGGTAATCATACGATTAAGCCAATTTAGTTAATTAAAAGGTAATCATGATCAAGCAATTTATTAATTAAAAGGTAACATATGATTAAGCTCCATTTAATAAATTAAAAGGTAATCATACGATTAAGCTATTTAATTTAATTAAAAGGTAATCAATGATTAATCTATTTAATTAAATTAAAAGGTAATCATATGATAAGTTTATTAATTAAATTAAAAGGTATCATATGATTAAGCAATTTAGTTTAAGTAAAAGGTAATCATATGATTAAGCGAATTTATTAAATTAAAAGGTAATCATAATGATTAAGTTATTTACTTAAATTAAAAGGTAATAATATGATTAAGTTATTTAATTCAATTAAAAGGTAATCATATGATTAAGCTATTTAATTCAATTTAAAGGTAATCATTTGAGTAAGCTATTTAATTAAATTAAAAGGTAATCATATGATTAAGCTATTTAATTCAATTAAAAGGTAATCATATGAGTAAGCTATTTAATTAAATTAAAAGGTAATCATATGATTAAGATTTTTAATTAAATTAAAAGGTAATCATATGAGTAAGCTATTTAATTAAATTAAAAGGTAATCATATGAGTAAGCTATTTGATTAAATTAAAAGGTAATCATATGATTAAGCTATTTAATCAAATTAAAAGGTATAATCATATGATAAGCTATTTGATATCAATTAAGTAATCATATATTAAGCTATTTAATTAAATTAAAGGTATTCATATATTAAGCTATTTAATTAAATTAAAAAGGTAATCATATGAGTAAGCTATTTAATTAAATAAAAGGTAATCATATGATTAATCTAATCACCTTTTGAACAATTGAAAGACCACTAAAATTGTAAATATTTTCTAACAATACCAGTATTTAGCATAATTTTTTGAGTCAGGATCTTCCATTGAAGTAGAATTTCCTTTTGTTTCTACACAATGTTTCTTGTATGTTTTTTACACAATAGGATGATGTAAGAGTGAAACAGAAGTTAAAGATTGATAACATGGTTTATCATCATTATCTCTAGTTATCTAGATGTCTTGACTTACAAGGAGTGTGTTCTAGACTTTTGTACATTGATGTGTTATTGGGAAGGCAGGTCAGATGGTTGATAATGGTGGATAACACATACGGTGGTAAATATGTCATCAACCCGAGCGGAGGACTCATTTCAAGGGACATCCACTCGGGGCTACAGGTTAGTCTTAACACTGGCCCTATATAACAAACATCAGTGTCAGAAGTTATGAAATGTTGAATTATATCAAAGAAGAAATTCCTGACATCATTATATTTCTTACAAGGATGTCAGAGATGATTTGTTAGAAAGTTTTCCTCCGTTCCGCGACAATTCAGTAATCAGAGATGTTTTGTTTGAAAGTTTCCTCCGCTTCCCGGAAAATTCAGTAATCCTGGATATTTTATAAAGTGTAAAAGGATATTCTCTAATGTCTTGGATCTTAACTTGAATTTGTGGAAGTGTAACCTTAAAGGAAAACTATTATTTACCTCCGACAATACCCCAGGATTGGTGACAATAAATTTTGTCAACATTTCTTTCACAGGAACTTGAATTATGAATTCACATATATCAAGCAGTTTTGTAAGAAAGTTGTTAATTATTAGACAGGTCATGAGTTTGTTCAATAGTGATTTAGTATAGAGAGTCGTAATACATATATTCTATGCATTCATTATCCACTATGGGCAACCGTCATTAGCCGATTATCCTGTGTGACCTAATAATGAATCTTAATTATTTTTACCCAGGTCTTGCACAGTGTTCCAGAATTGTGTTGGCAGCTTAGAGGAAATGGCAGACAAACGTCAGGTTAACGGAGCCAAGATCGCCTCTCCAGCAACATCTAGCCCTCGGAGGAGCAGCAGTGGTGTCCCTCTACCGACATCGCTTCCCAGAGACGTTGGGGTGAGTTAACACTCGCATCAATCATAACCATTTATACTAGCACTTTTCATTCTGTTTGTCTGTGTAATATCATGTATTACCGTATTTTCTGGACAATAAGCCGCACCTGTGTATAAGCCGCACTCCCGACTTTCAGGGGAAAAGTCACGGCTTATACTCAGGAAAATATGGTAGTTAAGTTTTCGTCATTGCTTGTCACGTTATAAACACTCATATTTTGACCTAGAAAATCAATTTATCACTTGTCAAAATGAGGTGGCCACTGAGACCACGTCTTCAAACTTGTGCTTACAAACTACTCTACGTAGTACTCGACCACTGTCCTCAAACTTTTGCTTAACAAAAACTACTCTACGTAGTCTCGACACAAGAGAGAGAGAGCTGGTGTGTCATAGAACTTGTTGTGGCTTTGTAACTTACCTGAATTACTGTGATATGATAAATAAAATTCTTATCAATCACATATACTTTTAGGATCTCATGCCAAATCTTATTTGATGGTATATAATGAACAATAGATATTGCTTGTCAAAAATACTAGTCATTGTTAAATGAACTTACACACAACCACTTCCTGCAAACCTTACACTTTACTCATTTTGCTTAAAAATATAAATTCTATTTAGAAACAAAGGTTATAGGAGAAATGTGATTTATCTTCTCAATTTCCATTATTATGTATGAATTCTCTGTTTTTATATATCTGAATTCTAAGTCTGATCCTTGAGTAAACTGTTGT